>JANLJB010029857.1:0-18045 GCA_026212285.1 Bursera cuneata
AATAACATATAAATTTCCTTTTTTTTTTTTTTTTTTTTTTTTTTTGATTCTTCACAATTTAACTTCCACGTTGTTCATATTTGTTTTTAATTTTAATTTACGTATTTAATTATAGTTACAAATGAGGAGTTTGTGATCTTTAATTTTGGTTACTTATTCTGTTAAAATTTGCTGGAAATTTATTAATTGTCGAGGCATTGCTGATCGTTATTGGGAAGCTGTATACGCAAATGGAAGAAAAAACATCTGAAGGATTTTGACAGTTCAAAAGTATGGCCTCAGTTGGCATTGCGTGTACAGCTTCCAAATTAATCGTTCACACTTCTTGCCCGTTTTTTGTTGAGTGAATTTTAAAGTAAGAGGTGTGATTGGAGTAGTGACACTATGTTGTGTTCTTTTGAACACAGTAAATTGCAGCTTACCTCTGATAGCTAACTTGAGAATACCAAATATGGCATCTCAGCCTGAGTTTCTTGATAGGGTAGTCTCAATGTGGCCATCTAAGAGAATTTGATGAGTGTGAGGAGTGTTCTCTACATCCTTATAATTCAGCCAATTAAAAAAATTTATAAAAAATAATAATAATAATGAAATGAGAGACCTTAATCATATTCATGATTGGCTATATTATTTTTACTATTTATTTAGATCCTGAGAATGTTATCTGATGATAATTTTTCTATATGGCTTTGATGGAATACAGGAGGAATGACTTCGGTGAGGAGCAATCTAATTTAAATGCAATATGATGAAGAATCCTGAAAGTAATCAGAATTATGCTAGTAGAGATGTCAAGCCCTCAAGTAATCTATGGTCTGATGGGCTTATTTGTGCTTTTGAGTTTATACGAGGTCGTAAAAGATCAGTGAACTCAAAAACTCATTCGAAGCTCCCCAGCAGACAGTCAGATGGTGAGTATCCAAAAATGAAAGTTATATCAAATGAACAACATGAGGCTTCGTCCCCAAGATTGGACAGGGACGGATTTCTGGAGTCCTTATCGCTTGTCGAATTGAGGAGCAATCAGATTTCTTCTGTTGATGACTACAGAGATGGCCATATCCATCAACCGGACCAGTTTAATTCTATAGAAAAATTTGAGGGCGGTCATTGGGTTCCTATTGGGTGGGCTAGGATTTCCGAACTTGTTCAAATGATTCAAGTTGATGGTGGATGGGCTTCACACCAATTGGATCTTGCGGAGAATGAAGATGATTTTACTGTTGCAGATTTAGCTGCACCCTACTGGGAGCGCCCAGCAGGGCCTGTATGGTGGTGCCATGTTGCTGCAAGCCACTCATCTGTTCAGACATGGCTCAAGACTGCTCAGTGGTTGCACCCTGCCATCAGCTTGGCTTTGAGAGATGAAAGTAAACTGATAAGCGAGCGAATGAAACACCTTCTTTATGAGGTAGACCAGATTGCTTTAAATTAGAAATGCGAACGTCAATTAATTTTATAAATTAGGAGACATTTTGTAGTTGGTGTAAGAATATCAGATGATCCTACCTCTTTTGAATTAGGTATGTAGTATATATGCAGATGTGTATTATTAGTTATCACAGAGTTCCTTATGGATCTAAGCTTAGAAAATTTCTAAGGATGATGAATGGGAAGTATTCTTTATTTTGTGTGCATTTAGGTTGTCATATTGGAATATAAAGAGTATATGCTTGTTCTTAGTCTTCTTGTCTTCTTGTAAAATGATAATAGCTAATAACTTTTATTTGGAATGAAATGATGTCTTTTCATTTTCAAGTGTTTGTTGACTCTAGTTCCTTTTGGTCATTGATTGTCTTTCGTTCTTTATTTAGGTCCCAGTTAGGGTTGCTGGAGGGCTTTTATTTGAGCTCTTGGGACAATCCGTTGGTGATCCATTTGTTGCTGAGGATGATATCCCCATTGTACTTCGTTCTTGGCAAGCACAAAACTTTCTAGTAACGGCATTGCACATTAAAGGACCATTGTCTAGCAATAATGTTTTGGGTATCACAGAAGTTCAGGTTTCATGTTTAGATCTAATCTTTTCAATGATCTTCTATTAGTGAAGTTATGATTTATTATGCATTCAACTTTAAATCTCACTTCATTTCCGGTTGATAAATTTGGTACTCTACTTTGGTTTAGGAGCTTCTCTTTGTTGGAGGTTATAATGTACCAAGAACCGTGCATGAAGTCATTGCACAACTGGCTTGTCGTCTATCTCGATGGGATGATAGGTACTGTTATACTTCATATTGACTGCAGGCTTTGACAACTCACTTAAGATTGCTTCTTTTAAGTGAGGACTTCTTTTGGTAATTTATGTGGTTTGTATCTTGTCAAATAGCAAGAACAAATTATCTATCATATATGTATTACCATATTAGAAAAAATTCAGGACAATTTTATGTCTGCATCTTTGCACCCAAAAAACCCACAACATTGGTCCCTTGCTCATTGACTAGCTGATGATTATTCCTACTTCACCCATATTCATCTTGCATTCTGTTTTCTGATAGGGTTTAATTGACATGTTTGAGAGGATGATGAGAGGACATCTTCTGAAAAATAGTAAAGCGAAAATACTTGGTTTTTGGCATTACTTTTTTTTTTTTTTTTTTTGGTGAAATGATTAAAATGGCTTTTATATAGTATCTTTCATGCACAGAACTTTCTTCTCCNGCGAAAATAATTGGTTTTTGGCATTACTTTTTTTTTTTTTTTTTTTTTGGTGAAATGATTAAAATGGCTTTTATATAGTATCTTTCATGCACAGAACTTTCTTCTCCTTGTTTTATGTAATTGTGTTTTGTCCTTGGAAGTGAGTGCTTTCCTTCTTTGTTTAATACAATATTAAAGTATTCTTAAACTATTTAGTTGATCTACAGGAAATCTTTTAGTTGTATTTAAAAATGAGTTTCAAGAACTGGTTCATCTTAGCAGTCTCTGCACAAGCATTAGGATAAGACTATGTTCTATCAAATCTGAATTTCTTGACTTAGTCATTTTCCTTCTACCCTTTTTTACATGTTCTAGGTTATTTCGTAAGTCCATATTTGGGGCTGCGGACGAGATTGAGTTGAAGTTTATGAACAGGTTTGTTAAAGCATACAGCCATTTCTTCAGAATATAAGTCATTATTTTCAATTAATATACTCTTTTAGTGACAAATAATTCTCTATGATTAGGAGAAATCTCGAAGATATAAATCTTTTTGGTGTTATTTTGAACCAGGAAATTCAAAGGTTATCAAGACAGGTATGTTAAAATCCCCTAGAATGAGACTGCTCTTGCTTTAGTATTACCATCATTTTATAATTTAATATGGTTATCCTTCCAATCAAATCCGTTTAATTTGTTAAGTAGTGTGATAAGTTTTGCATTTCTGCATTGCAGGTTATCAGAGTTAAATGGTCACTCCATGCAAGAGAGGAAATTGTGTTTGAGCTTCTCCAACATTTGAAGGGAAATGTCTGTAGAAGCTTGTTAGAAGGAATAAGAAAGAATACAAGGGAAATGATTGAGGAGCAAGAAGCAGTTCGTGGCCGCTTGTTTACCATTCAAGATGTTATGCAAAGCACTGCTCGTGCATGGTTGCAGGTTTGTACCCAAAAATATATATACATATATTAGGTATCATTGATTTCCAAGCCAATCATGTGATAAGCTTTTTACTGTAATTCATATTTGTTCGTCATTCAGGACAGAAGCCTTCGAGTAACCCATAATTTGGCAGTTTTTGGGGGCGCTGGCCTTGTTCTTACTATCATTACTGGGCTGTTTGGAATCAATGTCGATGGAATCCCCGGGGCAGAGAATACACCATATGCGTTTGGTCTGTTTTCAGCCATCGTTGTATTCTTAGGAGTTTTGCTAGTTGTGGTTGGTTTAGTTTACCTTGGGTTGAGCAAGCCTATCAACGAGCAGCAGGTTGAAATTAGGATGTTGGAGCTGGAAGACTTGGTTAAGAAGTTCCAGCAAGAGGCGGAGACCCATGCCCAGGTTTCTCGGAACAATTTGCCACCAACTGCCAGAGATACTTTCCCTCGTGATGCGGGTTACATTGTCATTCAGTAAACTATGTATTTCTAATTTGGATTTGGGTTCATAGTTAAAGGAGAAAGGAGATCTTGTAATTTTTTAACTTTACAAATTGCTACCATGTATTTAAAAAAAAAAGGGGGGAAAGAAAGAAAAAGAAAAGAAAAACGAGGGAATAGATTTTTTTTTTTTTTTTTTTTAAGATTGTAGGTGGGTTATGATTTTATGTGTATTAGAGGGGAATCCACTATAGCAATATCCCAATGTACAATACAATACTCTTTTCCCATTTTTTTTCTCAATTTTTAATTCCTTTTGCATAAAAAAGTACTCGAATTTTCCTCTCTTTTTCTAATATAATTCTTTCATCTGTGACTTCTCTCAACCACATAAACGTGCTCAAAATTTGATCAACAGAGCTTGCAATCGTATTGCATATGCATTTCTCATATCTGGCAACTCTATTTCTGAAAACCATTTTTAATTCCTCCCATAATCACCACTGTTCTCTGTGTCTAATGTTCAAATGGATAAAAGTTTACATGAGAAAACCATTCAAATGTGAAAAGCCAGCAATCCTCCGATAAGGACTGCCACCCTCGACAGTACATATAGCAGTCATCCACTAAAATTAATAAAGCAATTTTGAAGCCTATCACCGACACATAAGTATATTAAAACTGGATAAATCCAAAAATAAATCCTTGCTTCTTCTCCTTTGTCCAGGTGCAACAATCATTTAAGAAGGGATCTAGTTAGATGTTCCCGAGCGGTCGCCAATGCTTGACTTATTGTCTGAAAAAATAAAATTTTACTTATTAATATGGTTGCAATAGTTCTTGCTTAAGCAATATGAAAATTCCCGGGGTTTGGATCTCAGAAACCGAAGTCAAAATACCTGCTCAGACAAAGGAGCTCCAGCATCCATACTATGACTTGCAACCTTCCCCGCAATAACATTTGCATCAGTTTCAAGAATAATACTGCTCAGGACAAGTGAAAAAGATTTCATTTAGTATCAGAAGTAGAACTGCTGTTTAAATAAGCTAAAATTGATGGGTATCAATAACTTCAATCTACAATGCAGTCAAACGCTCGACCACAGAGCCATGGACCCATAAACAAATGGGTTATGGGTGAAACAAGGAATAAGACGAAGCATGTTACATACCCTCCATCAACAATTTCATCAAGGCATAACAAAATGAGATCTAAGTTTTCAAGAGCCTCCTTCTTGTCCACATTGCCTCTGAAACAAGGAATATAAAAAGAGGGTAAAATAATTATTATAAGTTCTTAAATACAGAATCTGAACGCATATAAAGAGAGAATCTAAGGTCGAAAGTAGTATGTGAAACCTGAGGAGAAGGCCAACTGCATCAAAAAAGCCCTGAAGAACGGTGGCTAAGATCAGCTCATTTTCATCTTCACCCCCAGTAACAAAAAAGTGAAGGTCCTGAACAAACTTGTAAACAACAATGTTGCTCTCAAACATAGCTATCTCCGCTGTAGATGCAAAGTAGCAACAAGTTACTATAAGAACAACAAAATCAAAAGATTAAAGAGTAAAATCACATCTTGTCAACCTTTCAGAGCAGAGCAACATAATGGAATGCCAAATCCTATAACTTTATGAATACACAGATGCTACTGAAAGTCACGTTCACTAATGTACAGACAACAGACTATTAAAATTCCCATCAATTAATGATAATCCAAACAAAACCAAGGTTATCTAACTACAGATGTCAAAATCCAAGTAGTACCACTACAAGCATTATAGATCTACAGAATTACAAACATAACTTCCTTTTCGTATGCTTCTATGGTACATATGCAAAAGAACGAAGTATATTTCCAGACAAAAACATAAAGGAACACAATTAAGATACAAGCACATTTCTACATGCCACACAACGTAAGAAGAATCTGGAATAAAAATAACACCACATATACTTGGAGGAGACTATGCTAATACAAACAAGCAACCGTAGGCAGAGAAACATGTCTACACTCAAAACATGATCAGAATCAAAGGCCTTCATAGGAAAACCAAAAGCAAATAGTTTACCTTCAGTCCGGGCATTTGTCTTTTGCGTCTTGGCAAATACGGCTTTCTCAAAAGCTTCCTTTGCACTGTTGGTTGGCCAGTCACCTGAGTAATACTTGACAGCTACACGTTTTCCTTCCGAATCCAGAAGGAGGATATTCTTTATGGATGGACATGACTCCTACAGAAAAAATTCAATTAATTCTTTTTCTCATAACAGATTCACAATAATTCTTTTACTTCTCACTTTCTGAGAAAAGAACTACTCAAAAACAACCCAAATCATGTTAACGTTGCCTACTACTCCCAGTAACCACTTTCATAGTGCTAGCAACAATCTCTTAAACGGATCAGCTAAAAGTTCCATCAATCACATTCTGTTTCTTCCAAGAATAGCTCAAAAGGCTCAGCACAGCAATCGAAGCCAATGGTGATCTATTGCCAAAGGTACCAAATCATAATTTTTTATTCATATGGCAATCAATTACACTTAAAACTCGATCCAGCTAATAATTCAATAAATGCAGCTATTAAATGGCTCATCTAGAAAAAGTTCACAATTGATTTCAGGTCTTTGCATGAGACAGACAAGATCTACAACGTCTAGCAAGCAAAGACATGGATCTTCCTCAAATTTCTTAAAAAAAATTAACCAAACAAAAAAAGGAAATAAAAACAAACCCAATTCAAATCCCAAGTAAACAAGCTTAGATCCGCAACGCATACATCAGAAACTAAACAGAACCAACTAGATCTTACGAAAACACAGAACAAAAAATAACAAACAATACAAGTAAACATAGAGAAAGAGAGAGGGAATTCTGACCATATTTGTTTTTCTGTGGAACTGCAACTCTACAACTTTGTGGTACTTTGGAGCGTTAAGACTACCAAGACTGAAAAATATGCAACAGAGAAGAATGGCGACCAACTCTTGGCCCGAGCCAGAACCAAATCAAAAAGAAAATAATAATATTTTTTAGCTATTAAGGTTCTCTCTTTTTGTATATTTATTGTTTTCCCCAAAACTTTGTATTTTTATTTTATGACCCTACTATTTTAGAAAGGGAATCAAAGCAAAATACAATTTTTTAACGTATGATAATGAGAGTATATATTTTAAAGAATGTTTAAAAAATTAAGTATACTTAAAATATGAAAGTTAAATTTCAATTGATTTAATAAGATTATATTAAGTAAATTTTAAACTACACAATTAAAAGTAAACAAGATGTTTTATTTAATAAAAAGGTGTAAAATTTTTATGTTTTATTTATGGGGTTTTTTTTTTTAAATGTTAGTTTAATTTAATATTAAATTGTTAAGTATTGCCTAATGCCTAGTTACTAATTGCTTACCATTACTAATTTGAAATGCTTATACTCAAGAATTACGATTTAACAGTTGCAATATTCCTATTTAATATTTTATTTATTATTTATGAAATTAAATTTTTGTTATAAAATAAAATATGACGAAATAAATGAATTATTCAGATTATAAATATATTTATGAGGTGCAACTGAAAATGTTGGTTAAGAAAAGGCAACCAAAAACGAGACACGTCTCTGGTGAGTAACGGCTGCATCAAAGCAAAGCCTTGTTTTTCTCCAGATTGTTCCGATGACTCGGTTGTACTTGCTGCAGCTACACATCTATTTTTCTAAAACTCAGGTACCCACTTAATCTCTCTCCCTCCCTCTTCTCTTCTGTGTAACTTTTTATTTTAATGTGATTTCTTTAAATATATATATATATATATTTTTGGTTTAGGTGCCACTGTTTCAGAGACTGCTTGGACATCATGGATGGTGTGTTACTTCCTGACCCATGTTTTGTAATTGCTTTTTATTTATTGGGTTGTAAATTAATTCTTTTTTTTTTTAAATGTGTTTGGGTTTGGATTCTGTTTAATTTTCCTCTGTGCAAAGACAACCCAGTTCATTGTTACATTCCTGTTACTGCTTGTGTGAGCTTATTGGATTTAGTTGGAAAATAAGAGAAGTAATTATAGGATTGAAGCTGTGAAACCCAACATCAAGCTCACATAATGTTGTGAGTTTGATGAAAAGCTATATTTTTCAAGTTCCATTTGGGAAGATGTTGTTCATTTTATTGTTTAATTAATATTTGGTTGGTTTCTTGAGTTTTAACGTAATATTTATGTTTTCTCCAAGTGCTGTACTTCTCATTGCACTAGCTCTCTCGAATCATCATAAAAATAGCATCTTTTGATCATGTGCTTATCAATTTGTTTGTATTGGCCTTGTCCTATTTGCCTTGAACTGAGTACTGATGCTATTATTATTATTATTATTTTGGGGGAGAATGACATATTTTTCACTCTCATCGTTTCTGCATTTTCTTCTTTTGTGTACATTTATGTTAATATTCTTCTTCTTTTCCTTGAGAATTATATTATATGGAGATAAATATTTATACTTATATACAGCTTTGATACTCGAGTAACTGAGATAGCTCGGGGTCGTGTGAGATTGTTACCAAATAGAAACATACAATATGGATTTAGAACCTTTTGCACTGGCAAAGGTGCGTGATGACCTTTCAACATTTGTAATATGATTGCAATCTTAGACTTAATTTACCTTTCCTGCTTTCTTCATGAGCTTACAATCATGTGGGATAGGGACTTTCATAGAGCTTCAGGTACTTGGTGCTCATCAGTAAATTAAAATATTTTCAAAAAACCAACTCTTAAGTCGTGTGTGTGGATGTATTTGTATTTTTATGTTGTTGATTGTGGAACCAATGCCTACTTTGACTTCTGTCCATTTCATGGAATAGCTTTGCTGATACTTTGAGAAATACTTGAAATTATGTAATTAAGATATGAGAAGCAATGCATATGGGACTATGTTGAAAATTTACTGTGTAGAGGCCCTAGCATAGGCTAGATCGTTGCTCTAGTGAAATTCCTTGGTTACATTCTCTGAATTGGAGAATAAAGTTTGGTCATAGTAAGCTTTGAGAGAGCCTGCACTTATAGAAATCGGTTATTTGTTTCTTCTAATACACTTTTCTGGTCATTTTAGATTTGTCGACTAAAAAGTGTGTGCCATGCAACTCAAAGGATATGCGACCCATGACTGAAGAAAGTGCACGTCATCTCATTCCTAAGGTTAGTTTTTAAAATTTTCTTCTCCTGGCCTGTCATTTTTAATAAATATTTTTCTCATAGCTATAAACATTATTTAGGTAGAAGGTTGGGATTTAGTGAATGAAGGTGGTGTTATGAAGCTGAATCGATCATGGAAAGTGAAAAGTTTTACCAAAGGATTGGATTTTTTTAAGCTTGTTGCAGATGTTGCTGAAGCAGAAGGTACTCCTTGTTTATGAGTCATTGCACTTTTTGACGCATATTTGACAGATTGGTGGTTTATATTTTCATTTATATGTAATTTTTTCTCTCTCTAATAGATAAGCATCACTATTGTGGCCAATGCAGGTCATCATCCAGATCTTCATCTTGTTGGATGGAACAATGTAAAAATTGAGATATGGACTCATGCAGTTGGTAAGAATGTCTCTTTATTAAGTACCATTCTTTATCTATCCTTCGTGTCATTTGGTTAATTTGTTTGTAATTTTTGGCATCATAATGCTTTGAAAAATGCAGTACATATTTATATATCTGAAATGTACAAAAATAAGAAGTTTATTGTCATCCAGATTTCCATCTTGTTGATGTTTACTGTCAATGAAAATACATTTCTTAGCCGCTCTATGTATGCACAGGTGGACTGACAGAGAATGACTTCATACTTGCTGCCAAGATCAATGGCCTTGACCTGCACCACCTGCTGAGAAAAAAGGTTTCTGCCTGAGGAGGGCAGATATAGGTTGTGCTAGCTCTCTGATACTTTATGTTGGAAGCGCATGTGGAAAAGGATTTTTGTGTTATCTTGATACTTGTTAAGAACGTAGTAGTGGCAAGTTTCTTTCTTGGTTTTCTTATGAATAATGATTGCGTGGAGAAGTATGACATGGGTTTGATTGGTTTTTTTCATTAAGATTTCAACTTCTTTTCCCTTGAGGATTCTCCCTAGTTAAGTATCGTTGCAATTATCATAACACAACTTTGGGTTCTACATTTTAATTCGAAACTCTAGATTGGACCACGACTGTCCAGAGCTCGGCATATGCTCATGTCTGTTTCCCAATGGTTTGGTCCTGATGCTGATGCAGGGGCCATATGATGCAGGAAACCTGTTAGTTAATCAAGCCAGTGGTACTTCATTGCTTTATAAGCACATGCTATCAGATTTGGTGCAAGTCTGTAGATTCCATTTACAAGATCAAGATCAGTTCTGTGTTCATGTTTCACGATCATCTAATTGAATTAGGTAATAACCAGGGAGCCAAGGTTGATTGACAAAATCAGGTTACCCCACATTGCTCAATAGATCAATTAAATGGATAGAGATGCGGTCTAGAGTAGCAATTCCAGAGGAAAGCAAGAACATGAAATGATCCTCTTCTTTTTCTCTTCCTTAATCGGCTAGGTTTCCTATATGTATGGAATCCATACTTTTTCCCTTTTCAGTTATGGCCACCGCATACACATACCCACTTTGTCAATAACCTACTTAGCATCGATCTGTTAACCAATCAGTAAAGCAATATTTATTTATTCTCCCGCAAATTTGATTTTAACCAATAAAATGGAATTATTCCATAACAATCAGTTAATAAACCAATGACATACTATTAAACTAAGTTTAAAATCAAACAACAATAATCTTCCTGATGGCATTTTCTCAAGAACCCTTGTGATTGTACACCCAGCCGCTGTCCGATACTAGTGATATTTTGGTCCTACAATCTTTACAACATCAATAACCTGCTAATATCCTCATTCACATTAATAGTGGTAAATATGTTGCTTCCTTATCCAAGACAAGGAGCTCCATCATCTTAGAGGACCACTGAATCCTTAACAGTAATCTGTTTGCCATATTTAAGCAGTGGAATCTGATAACAATAGCTTCTTTTCGCTGTGAATCTGACAGCTATACCTGCAAAACAACATGAACGCTGTGCATGAATAGGAAGTCACGGAAAGTGTAGAAAAAGTTTTGCCTTTTGGGCCATAATGTACATTAACAAATCTAACCTATATCTGTTGGAAGTTCAAAGTCAAACCAAGAAACTTAAAAAAGAAACTATCTATCTATTTGATTCACAACTACTCAAGGAAAAATGAATTAAATTGTTTGATTTCAGAGTACTAGAACAGAATTGAATGAGTTATTCACATATTCGACAAGTTGTATGATGCAATATTGAGTACCGACATCTTCCCACAAAAAACACGAGTAAAGTTTCTTCAAATTAGTTGGATGCTTGATTTAGGAAGTTAATCATTACCGCATTAGTTTAGAGGAATCTGAAAACTGGGCACACAGCAGATGCACATGATCACATGTTAAAGCAGTTACGGTAGGAAATGCAATAAACTGTTTCACCACTCCTATCAGAACTCCACAATCCCATTGCACTCGATCATCTTAAGTTGACATTCTACAAAGTTTATAGACTTCATTACATAAGTATGCCAAGGTTTGGTTGTCATTCCTAAAAAATCTGACAAAGATGATCTTAGTAGAAAAGAGGAATAAAATATATGAAGCTGTGAATATTCACATTAACTAAGAATAAGCTTCAGAATCTACAAATTTGAATGTGGCAATAAATTTGGATTATGCAAGGGTTGAAATAATTTCATCTCCTGGCTATAACACAGTTGGATTGAATCATGCCTTATTTTTACTGCAAGATAGAACCATACAATAATTGGGGAATGGATATGCTAGTTGCAACCCCAAAGCCACCAGCATCAGCAAGCCCCATAGAGTTGAGGTTGCATTACAATTATGCTTCGTGCAACTTTAATCCAAGCACCAACTGCCATTCTGATGGTGAAACACAACCATATCTGAATGTTTCTAAATGAAATTTTTACCATTATAAGGATTTTTTAAACAGTCTATGTTACAAGCCAATCTCAGCAGCATGTATTCAGAAGTATAACAATTTTGTGCCCCAATTTCTGAAAGTTGATTGTAAGGGAAGATCTAATTGGGGCCGACATAAAAATTAGATCAAAGCAATATATGACTGCAGCAGGACAGAGGTTTCCATGAAATTTCAGTTGACTTGTCTTGCTGATTTCATCAGCACTCTATACAACCAAAATATGATTCACTCAACAGAGGTGCTCAAAATATATCAAATAGAGTAAATGCTCCCTGGCAAATGAAAAGAAATTCTATGAAAATGAAAGGGCAGCCTCTTGGATTAAAATACGAGACTAATCCAAGTCCTTCCCTACTAAAACACCATTAGCACCACACATTCCAGGAGAAAGAAAGTTCTCAGCTTCAAATATCAAACTCGTTTTATGAACACTAAATCCATAGATAATAGTTCACTTTAATCAGTGGAATAATGCCATTGGCAATCAGTTTAATTATTCTCAGCCAAATCACAACTAACCGCTATAATAACAAAAAATAAGGAAAACATATAATATCAATTAATCCATTTCACCTGCCCCTATGCTACTCAAGCTATTGTACTCAAGTTCGCATAAAAAATTTTCATCAATTAGCTAGTAAATGCCATAATGGTAATAACAAAAACACAACAACCGCCATTACACAAACCAAATGTACCTCGATTCCCATCCTTGACCATCATTTTGAAACAGGCTTTTGCAGAAGAGCAGTCAAGTAAACCTCCCCATTTTTCGAATTCGGTTTACTAGCAGTCGCCCACTTCACCTTCTTGTACCCCAATTTCCCAATCAACGGCCCATAAACCTTCTCAAGATCCGACCCTTTACTAAAGAAACGATCAAACCACAAGTACCCTCCTCCTCTCAGAACCCTATCAACATCATAAAACAAAAACTCCATCATCGTCACTGGTATCCACCTATTCACCGCGTGCCCACATCTCACAAGATCCAGCACCTCATCAAACACCGGCAACCGCTGCTGCAACGGCACGTGTAGCGGCACAAGCCCTCTGAACGCCACTGCCTCACTGTAAGGTGCACCGAGATTCATCGTTGTAGTAACGATAGTAATATTATGAAGTTTCATTCTTGCAGCGAAAGAGCCAGTGGCGCCACCCACGTCAACCCCGAGCCTTATAACTGAATTCGCGGACTTGGCTATGTGAAGTAGCTGTTGAACTGGGAGATCCAGTTCAGTCCTGAAAGTCATGAAAGACGACATGGCTTCACGAGCTGGATCGAACCCAAGATTCGGGCTTTGCTTAATAAGACAAGAGAAGCTTTTGCAGGTGTATTTGTTCCAGATGACGTTGGAGTCTGGAAGAGAGGAAGGGAAGGGGTTGAGGGGGAGAGAAGAGGAGGGTTTTGGTGGGGTTCTGGAGAAGCAACGGCGGCGGGGGAGAGGGTGGCAGCCGTGAAGCATAAGCGTCTCTTGGAGGTCAGTGTCGTGCGGGCAGAGAGAGAAGGGACTGTAGTTCATGTAGCGGTGGAGGAGGTCAGGGTGGTTGTGACAGGAGGAGGCAATGGGGGAGAGACGAGAGTAGAGGAGAAGATCTTGGGGAATGGTGGTGGAAGAGCCAGAGGAGGAGGAGGAGGAAGTTGAGGTGGAGGTTGTTGTAGAAGGGTGGTGGCGCGTGAGGTGGTTGATTGTAGCGCGTATTGTTTGGAGCTGGTGGAGAAGATGATCAGGTACTTGAGGTGGCGTTGGAGGCTTTGCGGATTGGAGGAGGGTGGTGGAAGATAGGTGGTAGAGGGAGAGAATGTTGGTGGCCACCATGGCCAATAGTAGAACAAGGTTCAAGCCCATTGTGAAACCCATTTGCTCTCCCCTCGTTGGCTTCGTTGCTAATAGTTAATGTCAAGTGTAAGAAAGCACCTTCGATTTGGTTCTGTTGCCTTGGTTTTGGAGCTCAAAACTCACTCACTCCTTGCTTTTGTTTGACTAATGAAGGAGTGAGTTTCTGTGGAGTGGTTCTAACTTCTATTCTAACACAATCTAATCGTTTTAGCTGTGTGTGAGCATTGATTCCATGCGGAACACTTTCAACTTCGAGATCTGATATGGAACTTCGACTGCCGTTAAATTGAGATGTGGTATGTGGATCCTTGTAATCAAACTGACGCAAGTTCTGATTAATGTTTTGGTAACCATGGAAATCTGAAACCGATCTAGATTTTGTTGGGATCTAAAGGATAAAAAAAGTAGGGCTGCAGTAGTCCAACTTGCATGGAATTCGCAATTAAAAATGTAAGACGACTTTAAAATTATGTAATATATTTCTTCTTCCTTCATTGACTCCTTCCTTTAATTCGTAACTAAAAGAAGAAAAAACTGAACTCAAGGCTCAAGTGATGTTTAAGGCACGTGAACCTGAGGCGGCTCTGGCATTTCACATTTGCCTTCTTGTTCAATAGATGGCACTATGGCCCCTGGTTGGCCCTATTAAACGGGCTTGACGGTTAAAAGCCTGGTTTGATAGAGGCCCTTGGATCTATGATGATCATCTATTAGTGTTATTTTTGTGTCAACACAAAACATGATTGTTTGATCTTAAAAGTGAAAATTGTAACAAATTGTTATGAAAGGTTATAATTTCTTTTTATAGCCTAATCAAGTATTGCATTGTTAAGCAAGTTGTTTAATTACCGAGTTAGGTCACTTAATAGCTTGTTAATGTAAGATGATTGTCGAACAATACTAAAAAATGGTCCAATAAGATGATAGATTATTACAAGTAACTAGATACTTGTCGAGTAATATATCGAGATATTGAGTATTATATTTACTCTTAAAAGCTTTTGAGTAAAATTAGCATTTAAGTAAGAGATTGGTTAGAATATCTAAGTTTATTAAAACACCCTCCCAAAATTAGATATTTCTAAAAATTTTGAATAAAATTTTAAAACTTATATTTGAAAGATTTTGATAAATAATTTTCTAAAGATATTTTAGCTAAGAATTTCACAATTAGTTAAAGAAAATAATAAATAAACAAATATCGATGGACCCAAGCGAACCAACCCATTGGGCCTGTAAAGATGGCGTTTCACAAACGCTAAGCCGTAACCAGACAATCCTTGTTCTGTATTTAAAGCAGCAGGAGATCGCCCGCTCGCATCGCGAAAAGGTAAAACCCCATTTAAAATCGAGCACGAGAACACTAGGCCGCGTTCGTTCACCCATCCTATCAAAATGGTGAGTTTTCATTTCTTACCAAACTAACACTTATTTGGGTTTTATTTTCTGTGTCTGTGTTTTTTTTTTTTTTTAATTTACTTTTTATGAAATTTGGACTTCAATTGAAGCAGTTCTGATTCTCTCTCTTTAATTTCAATTGAAGCGACTTTATCATTAGGTTATGCCGAGTTAGATGATCTTTGAATGATCGCAAGCTAGCTTTAGTTTAGGTTAAACTTAATTAGACTTTGTTTGGGAGCTAAAATTTTAGTGGGTTGTTTTGCTTTATCAGAAACGATGTGATGTTTGTTTGGTGTGTAAAAGGAGATAGGAGGAACTCGAATTGTTGTGACAACATGTAATAATCATAGATTTAAAGCAAAATCGAAAGGACCGGATTTTGAATTTCAGTTGTGGAAAACAATGCTGTTTTCTGGAGGATTAAGATTGATGATTTTTTTTGTGGATGAGTATGGGTTGAATTTATCTTGATAAATTTCTGGAATTAGTTCTTAGAAATTGTGTCTTCAATTAGATTACTAAAGTTGATGTTTGCATTTAGATCACGTTACTAGAAGAGCTGTCCTGTTTGCCCTCTTGTGTCCAAATCATGGCATTTTCCTAAATCAGCTTGAATGCTTTACACAATGATCTTATAGCTATAAGAACTTTTAGATTATTTAATCAGATAATATTTGTTGTAAATGGCATCACATAGATTTTACCTCTTGTAAAGCTGAAGCTCGTGGTGAAGATTTATTGTTGGAAGCAGTTCTCTGTTTATTAACTTTTGATGTTGGTACTTGCAGATGATATTGTGCAAGAGTAAATTACTGGAACTCATTATTGAAAGAACCACTATGTGAAAACATACTGCAAATGCTGTTCCATTTTTGTTTATGCGACTAGCTGGATTGTTCATGTTTATATTTCCTGGATGGGTGATCTCAATTTTCTAGTCATATTATGTATACGTATTAGTTGTGACGTAATCTTTTGTTTCAGAATTTTTCTAATAATAGTTTAAGTTGGAATGGGGTCTTGATCTATGAACATATCAGGAACAGTATTTCAGAGGATTCCTTTTTCCCCCTAGTTCTGTAGACTCCATAATGGCCCTCTATGTGTTTGGGAAAAGGATATATTTGAAATTTCCTCTATTAGTTATCTATTTGGCTATGGCATTTTTTTTCATGGAGTTTGAATTTGACTCTATTTGTTTATTAGGCTGATCCTGAATTGGAAGCAATAAGACAAAGAAGAATGCAAGAGCTCATGGCTCAACATGGCATGGTAATCAATCACTTCTGTTTCTTTTTGAATTTAAAAAATGGTATTGCATTATCCATCCTTTTAGGATGATGGAACTAATAAAATGTTATTGGTTAACAGGGAAGTCAACAAAACTCTGAGCAGCAGAAAGCCCAGGAAGATGCCAATAGGTGAGCTTTTGATTCCTTATGTTAGATCATGGCACACGTTTTTCCTGCAGTTGTAGGATTTTAACTGAACTTTTAATTCATTTAAAAAAATCGAATTCTTGACCTGAGATTTGAGGATTAATTTAGGGAGGCAGATGAAAGAAGGCAAATGATGCTTAGTCAGATTTTGTCATCCGAGGCACGTGAAAGACGTAAGCTTTCATTTTGAGATATTCACTGTAAACTTTTTATTATCGTCCGTATTCTTTCAGTATCATCCATATTCTTTCAATTAACTCTAAATAATATCATTGTATAGATTAACAGCGGAAAGTTTGAGATGTTATGGATGTTCATATTGAACTCTGAATATTGATTATTATACTCACTATTCCAGTGCTGAGTACTTCTGTGCGAGATGTATAGTATAATTTTTGGTAGGATGGAAAATGGGGTTGCTTTTTCAGCAGCAGGTCTGAGATAGGGATTGGAAGAAATTAAAATAAATCTTTATTCTGTTAATATAGAAATTTACCCACCTTTCTATATCTCGTAATCTTTTGGTATCATTTGTTTCTCAAATGCTTATCTGCCCTTTGAACAGTTTCACGAATCGCTTTGGTGAAGCCCGAGAAGGCTAGAAGTGTTGAGGATATTTTACTGAGGGCTGCTCAAATGGGCCAGATAGTTGAGAAGGTATAGTAGAATATCTTTTGTCTCACTCCACCGTTGTTGAATGCAAGTTAAGTTTGAGTTGCATATTATTAATTAAAAAACTTAATATGAATGAGGGCATAATCATACTTGGCTGGTGTTCTGTTTATAGGTTTCCGAAGAGAGGCTGATATCATTATTAGAGCAGATTAACACCCAAACCAGCAAACAGACGAAAGTCACAGTAAGTCAGATTTTTTTTTTTTTTTACATCAGTTTCTAGCCTTTTCTTTTGTAAATATTTTCCTCATTTTTGTCTTGTTTTTTTCTAATATTTCAGATCCAGAGGCGCCGGAATGTTCTGGAGGATGATGATTAGTTTTGTTGTAATTTCTGCTCTATATTTTGTGTGATACAAACAATGCCTTTTATGATCTTGTATAATCTTGGTTTACCTTTGTGGCATTCCTCCTGGGCTTTCCTTACCGGCTATGCATTTTCCATATTCTCCGCTCCCATCCATGTTAAAGAACTTCTTTTAGTCGTTGTGTACGGTTGATTTTTCTGGTCATTGATACTGAAAACTTACTCGAGAGAAATGAACTTGAATGATGAATCCGTGGAGCTTTAATAGTAAGATTTGGTATTTCAATTGGTTTTGGGACAATTTCAAATAGTA
>JANLJB010029858.1:0-18048 GCA_026212285.1 Bursera cuneata
TATGGATTTATGGTGCGATAACCAGGCAGCTATTCACATTGCTACTAATCCTGTGTTTCATGAGCGAACAAAGCATATAAAGGTAGATTGTCATTTCGTTCGAGAGAAATTACAACAAGGGTTGATTTCTATCAAACATGTTCGAACTAGTGATCAACTAGCAGATGTATTCACTAAAGCCTTAACCGGAAATAGGATTAATTTTATTTGTAACAAGCTGGGTATGATTGATATATATGCTCCAGCTTGAGGGAGAGTGTTATGAGCTGTACACATAATCATAGGGATTATGTGTGAGCTGTGAGCAAAATTAGGGGAAGGAATGATGAGAGTGATGTGTGGGAGTGATTTGTGTGAGTTAATACCTTCCTAAGTGAGACAGTATGCGTGTGTATATATATATGTACATTGTGTTAATATGAAATATAGAAAAATGAGTTGAATACTCAGTTTCAGTTATCAAATGAAAAGTTTGGTATGGTTCCTTCCTGTTAGCTTTTCTCCATGCTACTTTCTCTGCATTCTCCTGGTGATAGCATGCTGATAAAAGTGAACTTATGAGTACTGGTTATTTCTTCTTGCAGTTTCATTTCAATTATATGATCTCAAACAGCAAGGGTTCATTGAGAGACAAGAAGTAATTTTTCAAATTACTTTACTATTTAGTTTCTTGGTTTTTATATATTTGGGGTGTCTTTCAAAAAAAATTTTGACTGTCAATTTTTAATATATAGGTAAAGCAAATGGTAGTGGCTACACTTACTGAATCTGGTATGAATCTTTCAGATGATGTCATAGAGAGTATCATTGACAAGGTGCTTCTCTAATCCGATTGATTTAGTTATCCTGTTAGATCTTAGTGATGTTAATTATATGTGCATATTTCTTGGATTCAGTCAATCCATCATTTTATATGTCTAGCTGAGCCTTCGTTTATGTATTTTATTCTGTTCCTTGATTCAGTCTGTCAAATAATTCAGTTGAGCTATGTTGCTTTGATCCTCTTTTACTGTTATGGTATGCTCAAACTAAAGCAAATCTTGCACAAATATCGTGGCTCGATGTATTTTAATGGTTGCATAAAGTGAGATAATACTTGCCCCTTAGATCCAATTGTTAAACTCAACTATTGTTATGTCTCCTGTCGTAAACCGATCTAATAACAAGCCTCATTAGAACTGGTATTCCTAGTGCTTTCTAAAGTTCCTTCTAAATTCCAAGAGGTTATGATCACGGAGTCTGAAAATTATATGTCAATATTAGTCCAATTCTAATTGTAATTACACTACTAATTTCTGTGTCCTATTATTTTAACTCTCCGTTTCCATCTTGGAGAGTAACAAAGGAAAGGATATGGAAAAAATGCACAAGAAAGGATTATAGGGATTGCCTAATATTATGGCTTCAATACATTATTCTCCCTGATAATTTTAATTATGAAAATATAGATAGACACTATATTGGTGTTGCCATTTTGGTATTTGAAACCTCATAGAAGCTTTTGGTGTTGCTTCATTTTTTACAATGTTTCGGAATATATCAAAATTTATGTTCGATTTTGTGTGTCATTATTTATATTAAATTGATAAATTTAGGATATCTCAATGGATGTCACCTTTTTGGTTTATTTAGACCTTTGAGGAAGCCGATACTAAACATGATGGGAAGATTGATAAGGAAGAGTGGCGTAACCTTGTTCTGCGACATCCAACACTCTTGAAGAATATGACTCTTCAATATCTCAAGTGAGTGATTGTTGATAAGTATTAGTAAATCATATATTGTTATGTCTACTTTATTTTCTTATACTAGTGAATCACTTATGAAAAATGATATATTACAAACCATGAATAGAGTTTGATGTATTATAGTTAATATATCCTCCCTCCCAGAGTTACATACTGTTTTGTTGTTATGATTTCTACTCTTATGAATAGTTAATATTGACATGTTCACAAGGGGTTTTCTCCTTTGATTACCAATTAAGCCCCATATTTCAGGTTTATGCAACTGACATGTCTTTCATTTTTCTTGGGCAGAGATATTACTACCACATTTCCAAGTTTTGTGTTTCACTCTCAAGTAGACGATACTTGAGATTCTCAATCAAGTTGAATACTATATGCCGGGATGAGCTCGTTTGTCTATCGCCGAATCTTAATGTGCAGAGGTTCACGGTTGGAGAAAATGTTAAAAGACTTGCTGGTGGAGTTATTGGAAGTGTCTTTGTTTTTGGATAGGAGAAGCTTTTTTAGCTTGGACAAATGGGTTGTAGTGGGTTGGTTAGTTTATTTATTTGCTTCACTGGAGAAGGGGGAAAATAATTTTGCATGTTGCATCGACATTTACTCTTATTGGAAGACTTCTAATCACCGCTAACTCCAGTCGCAGCAGAGGTCCATGATAATTACATTTGTAAATTTATCTTATATTTTGAGCAAGCTATACATGGTAATTTTTTTGCTTCATTCGTATATTGGACAAGCGCTTTTGATTTTCTCACTAAATTTTTAAATAATAAAATTAAACCCGAAGGGAATAAATAAATATATGGAAATGCAAATACAATAACAATTCATTTGCCTGCAAAGGTGAAAATTGCACTGAACGCATAGAAAAATTTGTGCAATAATAATTGGAGGGTAGTTTTGATATTATAATGGGAAAATGAATGAAAGAATTTAAGATATGCACTAAATCTAAGGTGGACAATTGAAAAATAAAAGATTTTGGTGTTATGAAATTTTGTTTGAAGTACAATAGTTTTTTATATCAAATATTCAATGATCAATAATATTCAATAATTTAGTATCAAATATATGATAGTGTTTGATTGCTGTTGATAATCTAATAGTGTCTGATGATATTTCAGTCAAGTGTTTAATAGATGGTTATGACAATGTCTCAATCAAATGTCTAATAGAGGGGTTACGTCATCAAAATTTTGTAAGAATATAACCCAGATCCTATAATTTTCCCATAATTTTAGTCATTTCTACAAGGAACCCGAATTGAAATCCGAATAACTTTTTTATGAAAAAAAAAAATTACGGATTATTCTCAATCTCAACTCAAAAGCCCAATTTCCATCTGAGCCCAGCTCTTACAATTTAGAATGTTTCTCAACTCAACTCAATACGTACACAATTTCATTGGCTCTAGGGAAGGACGAGGGATTTAGTCTTCTAAGTTCTAATCTGCACCGGCAATGGAGAAAGGAGGGAAAGGGTTTTCATTACCCAGCAAAGGAGGAGGAGGCGGAGGCGGAGGCAAATCTTCTCTCAATTCTGTTCCTAGTAAGATCCGTTTCCTTCACATACTACTATTTCTGCTTCTTCTCTGACGACGCATCCTTACTGATTATTTGTTAATGCTTTTCTGGGCATAAAAAATTTTCCTTTATGTAATTCATATGGTTGGGCTACGCTCTGTATTGTTAGAGAATATGAGCCTACGGAAACTTTTTTTTTTTTAATGCCCATTTGCTTCTACTAGGCGTAATAGATTTTGCTATCTTAGTTACCATAATATAATATTGTAAGTTCATATCATTGTTTAAGCTAATGCATTGGAACCCTATTTGATTAAGTTCCTTCTTCAAGCTTTGATTACCAATTGTCTGCCTTCTCTTTCTTATGCCGGGTTTGTCACCCAAATGGCCGCATACTAGTTCAAATGAGTAAACTAGTAATCCTCTTTATGTAGGCAATGTACAACTTTATCTTACCTTACATTGCCTCATCTCTCTTGGACTTTGACGCGGGAATTTTACCTCTTGTTTCTTGCGTATAATGCCAACAAATGCTATATGAGATTGAGAGCTATTGGGTTCATCTTAATGTTCCCCCCTTTGTCCAAGAACCAAGTTTCATTATCTTAATTATTCTTTTGCTACCATATATTCTTTAGCTTCAAATAGAACTTCAATTGTGGTCTTCTAAGATTGCATTTAACTTGGGCTGAATCATAGACGAAAATTTGCTAAAAGACTCTTTCTAGACAATATCACGGCTGTGCATCCCTTTCTTTACCTTTTCTATGTTCTAAGTCACGATTGAAGTTTAACAGATGCATTTCTTTCTCATTTTTGTAGCATTGGTGGGAGGAAAGGACGGTGGTTCAGCGAAATCAAAGAAGGGAAGGAAAGTTCACTTTGATGCTGAAGGTTAACTCTTTACAATATCTTGAAGATGTTTGAAGGAGATTTATCGTGCTTGTTACTATAAATCTATTAATTGCTCATCACATTCTAAGTTTTGGTAATTGAGTTATAGGTTCATCTGAAGGGAAGTGTAGTGTTTCTTCAAAATCTGATGGGAAGTTTGAGACCAACTACGGTAAAGATACTACTGATCTGATTTTTGGTTCATTACTTTTTGTTTGGCAATTATTCATTTCTGTTGATTTCTTCTGTGACCAAATGATAATTTTACAAAGGGGGTTTGGGCAAAGGTGGAAAAGGAGACAAGGTGGCTAATGGTGGGAAAGCTTCTTTGGTGAAGGAATCACTACCACTTGAGCTCAGAATTGAACAGGGTTTGTGACAATCTAATTGTATCACCGCACAATTTCATATATTTATATGGTTTTAAGACATTGTTTTCGTGGTGCTTAAAATGGGCCTGAGACTGGTCTCCTTATGTCTTTATATTTGTCTCAGTTGTTCATGAATTGTTCGGTTATGGACCTGTTATGTCGTCAAATGAATGGTCTATAAGATTTAAATAGTAATATAAAAAGCATTCTCTTATTCTTGGAAAATAGCCTTAGGGCAACACATAATTGACATCATGATTGCCAAATTGTAGAGCTTCCAAGGACTGCCAAGTGCCTGATGGACTGTGAGGCTGCATCTATTTTAGAAGGAATCCAGGAGCAGATAGTTGTATTGTCAGCAGATCCAACTATTAAAATCCCTGTGTAAGTAGCATTTTCAGTACTTCTTTTATTTAGTACAAGTTCTCTGAAATATGTGTTCCTTGTGTTCAGATCATTTGATAGGGGACTGCTGTATGCAAAAACCAGAAACCATTATACTGATCCCCAAGCTGTCAGAAAAGTTCTTGAGTATCCTTGATTTCTATTTTCTCCATAGCACTTTGGGGTACACTTGTCACTGCTTATGCATTATATGACTGTTTCTTTGGTAGTCCATCTGGTGTTGTATTATTAACTCATTTATCAGCACTCTAAAAAAGCATGGTGTCAATGATGGCGAGGTATCATTCTCAACCTGAATTTCTCAATTCCAGAAGTCATGCAACTCTCTTGATTTCAACTTCTTGGCTGCAGATATGTTTGGTCGCTAATGTTTGTCCAGAAACAGCCGAGGAAGTTTTTGCGCTTGTTCCATCCTTGAAGGTATGACTTGTCCATGGTCTACTATTAAAATGTTTGCTACGACTGGTTTTTCTTTGAAAAACCGAGAAAAGATTGGTTTTCTGATTTGGTGATATAAAGGGAGAAACTTTTTAATGTTTACCATTCTAAGGTATCTGAGATGTCATTTGTACGTCTGAAAGCTGGTTTATGTATATTGTCAGAGCTTCAGTACTAATGTTGGGCTCTTATCTATAAACTTAAGCTTTCAGATTAAATGAGAACTTAGCCATAGACAAGTTAAATTAAGGTAAGGTGAGACGGGAGTTAAGAAGATAATTGATTTTATTTTCTGTTATTTTCTGAAATGTTAACTTTTTCTTTCAAGCTGTGTGTTATTGTGTCTTGACAGTTGATTTTTGTGGTGAATTGTGTAGAGTTTGAGATTTACCCTTGTTTATTTTCTATCCACTAGATCTTTACTATCAGTTGGATTGTGAATTCTGTTGCCATCACTAAGTGACCAGATTATATAATTTATGGTTCTTCCAGGCTAAGAGAAGCACGCTCAGTGACCCCCTCAAAGATGTATTACTTGACATAGCTAAATTTAGAAAGACGACGTGACATGGAGACTAACAAAAGAGAAGTTATTTTGGGTAATATCATTTTTGTTGCTGCTTGAGTTGGGATGGCCATGTCTTGCTGTCTTTCATTATGTAGTACATAATAACTATGGATAAGATAATTTAGTGCAGGTTACTTTTTGTTTTTTCTGGGTCCTTGATAGATGCAGATGGCACTTTTAAATGGTGGAATGAGCTTTGGCAAACTCGACAGGCAGCTGTATCTGTCCTTTTTTTTAAGAGTACTAATAGTACTTAAGACTCTTGTAACCATCTATTTTCTAAACTAGTGATATTGATACATAGCTTTCCTGCAAGAATATGCAATTATTATCGTTAGATGAGCTGTGCTCATTATTATGCATTAGTCGTTGAACAAAAAGTGATGTTAAAATTCGTTGCTTGACTGTGATGATGGTGTTACATGACAGTGACGATGGATTTCTTACATAACAATTAACATGTTTCCTTGGTACTTATTGATCATATTTTGTTCTTTGTATAGTGAAATATAATGAGTTAGCTATGTTGCTGACTTTTATATTTTCCTTGTACTTACATGATCGCCCTTTGTGCTTTGTGGATTGAAGTGTAATGGGTTACTTTTTTTGCTGACTTTTGTATTGCTTAATATAGTGAAGGAAAAGAAAAAGGAAAAGTGTGCCGGTGAAAGATTACAAATCAGTGACTAAGAATTGCTACGAATCAACTTTGTGCTTGCCCTTATTAGATCTGGGACAAACAAACTGAAGAAGATATGTTAGTTTATATATTTCAAATCTTACCAAGATATGAAAGCTAATGGTAGAACGCGTATAAAAAATGAAGCCCGAAACATCTGATCTGGTGATTTTACAGACCAAGCTCCATATTATGGTGATTTTAGAGTGATCTATTTATATTTCAAACCAATCTCAGTTCTCGTACAAGAAGTGAAAAATATATCAATTTTTGTTTTATTTATTTATTGAAATAACTGAAACGATATGAATTTCCTTCGAAAAGAAAAACTAAGTATTAAATGATAATAATAATAAAAGAAATATTAATTTTGCCGAATAGATCACGAATAAGAAGTGGTTAGTAAGAAAGGTAGACGCTTGGCCTCCTGGCTTCTGTAGGTTGTAACTTTATTCCCCCCTTTACTTTTGGTGTATGTAAACCAATAATCAGAATTCAAGATCTAATCTAATCAAATGGGTAAAGTAGAAGAGAACAAGGAAAGAAGGAAATCGGTAGCAGAGGATGAAACAGACGATGATGAAACAGATGATGAAGAAGAAGAAGAAGAAGAAGAAAAATGGATAAAAGACTACTCATCGAAGCAGAGAATCTTGTTGGTTGGAGAAGGAGACTACTCTTTCTCTCTTTGTTTAGCCAGAGTGTTCGGTTCTGCTCGTAACATGGTAGCCACTTCTCTTGATTCCAAAGGTAGGTATCCGTACATCAACTCAAGTTTATAGACATACATGGTGAAAGAGTAGTGATTTATTTATTTATATGAAAATGAATGATTTTAATGGGATGCAGAGGACATAGGCAGAAAATACGGAAATGGAGAAGAGAACGTGAGAGAACTGGAGGAGAGAAATTGCTTGGTATTGTACGGAGTGGATGCTAAGCAGATGAGTCAACATTACTTCCTAAGGACTCAGAAGTTTGATCGCATCATCTACAACTTCCCTCATGTTGGTTTCATCTTCCGTGAGAACAGCTATTGCCAAATCCAGTACTAAATCTCCACTTAATTTCACTGAAAGTAGATTTTATTTATTGATTTCAATTCCATTACATACTCTTATCATGACATGAATAATAGGTTGAACAAGGAATTGGTCAAGGAATTTCTGAGGAATGCTAAACTTCTTCTAAAAGAGGGGAACGGAGAGATTCATGTGACACACAAGGAGGGTGATCCTTACAGCAAATGGGAATTAGTGAAGAAAGCTGAGAAGATGGGCCTAATTTCTCATGAAGTTGTGCCCTTCTCCAAGCAAGACTATCCTGGTTATCACAACAAAAGAGCCCAAGGCAACTTTTCTGATGACTCTTTCCGTCTGGGAGATTGCAGCACTTTCAAGTTTAGGCCCAAGTAAATGTAATGTTAATGTATTCTACTTCTACATCCATTGTGTTTGCATACCCTCTTACCCTATGTTTGTTACAACTCAAGGTCTGCCTTTTTGGCTAATTTTGTTCATAATCAGAAGCTATGCTTATGCTATTCGCCAACGCTAGCTCGTTGACCTTGTTGGAGTCTTCAACACGTTCTAACCAAATTTACCAAAATACTAGTTCATACTTACTTTTTGCATCCTATCAAATCTGGACATTGACGTGATTATAATCAACGTCGGAGTATTTTCAGAGTTAAAACGGCGCATTTTTTTATCTTCTGAGGCATGCAATTAATGATGCTATAGAATTACTTCACTTGGTCATACTCATGCCAACACGCTAAATAACCTTGTGATAGTTCGTGATAAAAGTGTCTGAATCTGAGCGTCATCAGCATCTATCCACCACGAGAAGTTGGAAGACCCTGTAATATTCTGCTAATTGATCGTTTAATTAGTCAAACTTTCGTTTTTAGTAGTAAACTGCCCAGTGGGAATTGATATTAGCTCCAAAATGTATCCGTCTTGCCTACTGCTCTGATATTAAAAATAAATAAATAAACCGATTCCGTCACGCGCCCGCGCTAGTTGACTTTTAGCATGAACTCTAAATTATGGATGGAAGACTGACTATTAAGCTGAAAACTTGCTTAATTATAATACCTTTACCAAATATACCTACTACGTGACTGTGATGCATAGATTTCTATCATCTTATGTAAATTTGATGGAAGTTGGGAATAGAAAGTTTCTTAGTAGGTTCCTGCTGATGATCGTTGAGCAGTTGACCGCGTAATTATTTGGTTATATATGTTATTGTCTGCAGAACTTCCATGAAGTTAAGCTGATAGTCACCAGTATACATATATATATATATATATATAGCACTCTATTTTCTTCACTAGTTGCTTCCCTAAATTAGGAGTTGACCCCCTTTATTCAAATTGTCATTTTTCTATTGTTAAAAGACCATTTCCTTATTTATAGAATAGCACCTTTTCCTGTTATAAGAGTACGATTTGTTTGAGTGCTGTACCGAAAATTTTGGTATGTGTATTTGTTGATTCATTTTAAGTTGCTTCTTATTACTTCAGTTGGATTGATTAGGTATAAGCTTTCGAGTGGGCTAAACAATGTTATTCTAAGAATTCTGAATAGTTGTTTGTGTCCTCACCTTTTCATATCTGGTGGATTCATATGAAGTTCAGGTGTTAAATTTATTGCCAAGACTGGTAATTGATTTCATTTTATTAGTATTTTCAATTTCATTTTTGTTCTCTACTTGTGGGTATTGCGTTATGGTCTGAAGAAGGTTATGTTTTGATATTCTGAGTGGCATAGTTCCATATGGGGTCATTTTCTATAGGAATTCTTTTAGGAAAAAGTAAGCTTGTGATGACTTTTCGCTGAAACATATATATGGAACGAAATTTGATCTTTTGACATCTTTTTTGTCGGAAAAAGCTGACAAAATTGAGATTGGTTAATCAACAGTTTCTGCAGAATTTTGAAGATATTCGGTGGAGGAAGACCTTTTTGACAGACAAAGCCACCAATTTTACAAAGTATTTAGAAAGTTAGAAGCTGAATATGGGAGGCAAACAGTCCAGACATGACAAACCTCATGACCATAATTCATATAACTATTCTCCATCAATTTCAAGTTCTTCCCGGTATTCCTACTATTCTAAAACTTATGATGATTATGAAAGAAAACAGCAGCTGCAGTTAAGGTATTCAAGAATTGGTGACAATTACCGCTCTCTAGATCAGGTATTATGCTTTAAATTTTTTCTGGATATCACTTTATAGGGAAATGGGATTGAATTTAAAGTACTTTTTGTTGAAATTGCTTTGGCAAATCAAACTTCTTATGTAAGCATTTTGGCTATAGGAATATAGAGGCAACATAACTTACATTATGAGTACATTTGAATTTCCATGACAATTTAGCTCTGCAGATGCATCTGTTACCTTATGTGCTATGTTGTACGACCTAAGAGAAATATTTTCTTTTGCTATTAATTGCATAGATTGAGCTTATTCTTATGTTTGTTAAATTATCCCCTAGATTGTAGAATTTCATGATGGACTTGATTACGGTTTTATGCAGGTGACACAAGCTCTTGCTCAAGCTGGTCTGGAATCATCCAATCTTATTGTGGGTATTGATTTCACAAAAAGCAATGAGTGGACAGGTGCACAGTCCTTCCACCGGAGGAGTCTGCATCACCTTGGGGATTCTCCAAATCCATATGAACAGGCTATTTCCATCATTGGAAAAACACTTTCAGCTTTTGATGAGGATAACCTTATACCTTGCTATGGCTTTGGTGATGGTAAGTACAATTTCTTGTTGGGTGGAAATATAAATCTCATTTTAGAATCTCTAATTTTATATTTTATATTTGAATATCTAAGTGAAATGGAAGATTAAATTATGTTAATCCTCTTTTAAATCTTGCAGCAAGTACACATGATCAAGATGTTTTTAGCTTCTATCCAAATGATAGGCCATGCAATGGTTTTGAGGAAGTTCTAAGTCGATACAGAGAAATAGTTCCACAGATAATTTTAGCTGGTTGGATTAAATGATTCTTCTAACTTGGTTCTTTCAATTTTCGATGTTTTCATTAGAATTATTTTAATTAAGCAATTGCTTGTGTTTGGTTATGACAGGTCCAACATCTTTTGCTCCAATTATTGAAACTGCAATTAGGATCGTGGACAATAGTGGCGGTCAATATCATGTTCTTTTGATAATTGCTGATGGACAGGTAGTTTCCTCATTTCAAACAATAAGTTTTCCCCTTTTTGAAAATATATATAAAAAAAAAATTACTACAGTTACCGGGATGCTAATCAAAGTCTATGTTTAAACTCACACTAAATACAGATTCATTTTTTACTCTTTATTTGACATCTTATGCAAGGTCACGAGAAGTGTAGACACAGGTTACCTCCAATTGAGTTCTCAAGAGCAAAATACGGTTAATTCTATTGTGAAAGCAAGGTTGTTATATAATATGAACTTACTAGTTTGCTCTCTCTCTCTCTCTCTCTCTCTCTCTATATATATATATATATACTCATTTGGCATCAGGTGATTTATTTTTACACAACCTAAAGGCCTTTCTACCTTTTTTCCAGTGAATATCCTTTGTCAATAGTTTTGGTTGGAGTTGGTGATGGACCTTGGGACATGATGCAAAAATATGATGACAACATTCCTTCTCGAGCTTTTGATAATTTCCAGGTTAAAACATATAACTGATCCAAAAAAAATAAAAAATAAAAAAAATAAAACAAAACTTGGTTTTCACACTGGTATCTTGTTTGATGCAGTTTGTAAATTTCACAGAAATTATGTCCAAGCACATTCTCATGTTCAGTAAGGAGACGGAGTTTGCTTTAACTGCATTGATGGAAATACCATCACAGTATAAAGCTACAATAGACCTACAACTTTTAGGGTAATCTCCCTGACATGTACTTCAGCTATTGCTTAGTGGCTAGATTCTCTGTGTATTGAGTGTTTACTACTTTATTATCACATGCAGTTGCCGAAGAGGAAATCCTGGGAAGCTTCCTCGTCCTCCTCCACTAGGGAACAGCTCATTAAATTCCTATCCAATAAGCCTGTGGTCTAGAAACAATGAACAGAGAACTGGATATTCTAATGCTCCTTCTCCTTCTCCTACAGAACATTCTTCACACAACAGGGTAGGTCTTAATTTGTCACATATTTATGCACATTAATTTGTTAATAATGAGTAGAATTTTGTTTCCGACTGCTATTCTACTTACAGTTCAAAACATTATCTGTTCACATTCACTGTAAGCTCTTGATAGGTCTACCATGCTTTACAGGATTGTTCTCTGTGCCTTTGGAGTAAGAAAGATCTTGCATTTGGTTGTGGACACCAGGTAATCTGAAATCAAATTGAAATTTGTTCTCTTATTATTTTCCTATTTTCCCTTTCTAATCTATATGGTACATCTTTTGCAGACATGCTATGAATGTGGACGAGATTTAAGTTTTTGCCCAATTTGTCAAACCCATATAACCACTAGGATAAGGCTGCATGAATAATGCATCAAGCTGTATAGCCAGTTTACGAGGAGTTCTTGAATGCTCCCTTCCCTTAGTCTGCCATTTGTTATATCTGGGCGTTTATGCGCCTCTCTGTAAATAAATATCCTTTACAAGTTTTTGATTGTGTTTAAAACTATTTGTAATTGTCAGAACCAAAAGGTTGTTGAAAGTAGGATATAATTTTCCTACCAGTTCACAAGTAATGTTTCATTTATGTTCCATACCCATCCAAAGCACTTTCTGGCTGCGAAAGTGTCATGAGCACTCACTGGGTTGATTACAAGAAAAAATCGAAGTCACTTTGAAACTTGGTCTTATTTATATGGTTGATCTAAACTCTCAAGTCTCATTTCACCATCTGATAACTCTTGAAACGTGGACCTTATTATGTGTTCTTGTATGCTTGTCTTAAAGTCAATGTGATTAAAGGGGAATTGCTGTATAGAGTCCTGGATTCTGCACGTTGAATTCTTTGAGGGATTCTGAAAACAAAGAAACCAGCTGTTGAAGAAAGAGAATGTTAATGTTTCTTGTCGCTTAACTCTTCAAAGATCTAGTGGCGTAACCTTCAAGTTGTTTATAACATGAAACGAAAGCACTGGCCCTCTCCGATGTTCCTACTTCCAATCATCTGTGAAGTTTGCCAAATTGATGTTGCTCTGTAAATTCTAAGCTACGATGATCTGGCACTTTATATTTGGATCACTTGAAACTATCACTGCACAGAAGATGCTCAGATGCTGATGCTTGCAGAGTTTCATTAGTAGGGAGAAAATTATAAGCTTCTTTTAGATTAATTGATGTATTCAATGCATCTAACGCTAGCTGGTGGGATAAACAAAAATTTACTTATTTTTTTACTTGAAAAAAAAAAAAAAGAAAGGAAAGTCTTTGTTACTTAATTAGTACAAATAAATTCCCAACTTTCCATTATGTAGCATTCTGTATGCTTGACACGTGAATCAGCCTAGTCAATCTCGAAAGCAAGCTCAATTGCTGTACTAAGGGATCGAATGCTCAGGTCTTCTTTAAGCGAGTGAGGAAGGAAGCTTTTAATCTCAAAGAAGTCAAAGCAGTTAATCGTTTTAAAGCCCAAAAAGGAGTCCCTTTCCTTTATTAAAATTACATCTGTCCATCCCTTGTGGGTTGCCTTCTATGTCAAACATGCAGTTTCTTCTTGCTTGTTCATCTAACCACTAATGCAATCGCCTCTTCCAATGACCTACATACCACCCATGCTTTTGTAAATATATTTTCATTCTCAGGTTATCAGCCCCTCAACATCAACAATGCCCGTTGCCTTTTTATAAATGTCTGACGTAAGGAAATAGAAACCTCTCTATTCTTATATTAAAATACCAGTACATAAACTCAGCAGCAAATTCTATACCCGTCACGTTCATTTTCAACCTATAGTGAATCATGTGTGATTGGCAAAATTGAACAATGTTGTTATTACAGGAGACCACAAAATTCAGTTCAACTGAAAGAGCAAGCTCCAGTTTTGCTCTAACGGACACGCTTACATCCGTTTGAAACATAAAACGGATGTAACCGTGAATCTAATGAGTTTCAGATTGGAAAACTAATCCATTACATAAAAGTGTACTCTGTTTCTTACATGTTATACAATCACATAATTGCTCCGATGAGCTTGAATATTTTGGAATGTTTCTAAACTACAGTATTCTTTCACCTAAATTTAAACCACTAGTCACACTATAGAGAACCACCCTATCAAAACATACACAAAGGTCCATCTCTTATATGGTCTAAAACCTGATGAACTAATATCAGTTACACCCACAAGAAACCTACATTGACCAACCGAAGGGTCCAAGAAAGTTATCATACCAAGCCCATCAAAATCACAGCTCTGTTCATTTTGCATCTGTAACTGATAGTAACTGTTGAAAGCATATGAGATATTTCCCTTCGCTCCAAGTCCATTGCATGATCCACCATAGTTTAGTGTCGTACAATCTGCAACACTACAAGCAAGTTTCATGTGGTTTGCCACATCAGATAGATCACGAGATGGGTTTGCCACGCACCACCTAGATGGGAGGTACTGAACAGCCCTAGCATTCTTCAGTAACCTGTTGCCTAAACCCAGGTTTAGTGGATACTTAGCCAGGCCATCAAAGGAGAAAATCCCCCAGTGTCTCTCAAAGTTGCCCGGCATTACGCTCTTGGCCTCTTCATCAAGTAAACTGAAAAGATAAATATCCATGGGGGGTGAGCCTGGCCTAAGAGGAGTTCCTTCGTTCCTTAGAACATGATTGATCAGGCCTTGGTTGAAAATCCTTGCAGCAGTGAGATTTGCACCAGGGGCTCCATCTGTTGGCCAACCCACCTCCCCAATAACTATAGGCATCTGACTATATCCAATTTTGTTGAGTGCTGCAACCAAAGTGTCGAAATTTCCATCAAATGCATTTGAGTAAATGTTAGGTCCGTCTGTAACAGGATGGCTGGAGCCCTCAAAGAAGGCATAGTCTTGAGGAAAATCTGAGTTCCCATAGAGGCTCAGAAATGGGTAGATATTGACTATAAATGGGGAACCATTTGAGTTGAGGAATGAAACAAGTTGAGTCATAATTTCTGTCAGTTCAGGACGAAATGCCCCTTGAGAAGGAAGAGAGGACTCATAGGCATCAGCATTGCAAGGAACCACCAACTTTACATAGCCAGCAAGATTTGCTCTAGCCAAGGACTGTTGTAGATTAAGTAGAGCAGGTACAACATAGGACTGAAATTGACCTGAGTAACTTGAGAGGAATGGTTCGTTTCCTACAGCAACATACCTGTAAAAAACATAGTATAAGTAGAAAGCATATGAGAAGCTAGCTTTCTTGGTACATACAAAGCACAAATAGCATATTTTAAGTATTATTACTGCAGTATTATACAGTCTCTATCAGATACTTGCGCTAATATGAGTTTATCTAATTATTGAAAAGAATTTTCTTCGCTGATTCGCTTTTAAACGAAATGAGCTGTCAACTTTTAAGGCACTCAGATCAATATGGCTGCTGGCTCGCAAGATTTCAAAACTAAACTCTACAATCAAATCCGGCAACCCTAATCTGATGGTTATTTATATTCCTAATTATCCATGAAGTTATACATGACTAATTATTAACCAGCATCTGAATAAGGTGGAATATAGTCTTCAACCAGAAAAATACTCTCTCTATTTTTCTCTCTCACACACACATAAAAAAAAAAAAAAAAAAAACACACACACACACACAAGCTTACATACACACAAACAAGCTTTCCACACAACAATACATACACAAAGACACACAAGCTTATAGATTTGGCTTAAACCAATCGTCTCTCTCTCCCTCTCACAAACACAGAGGCCTGTACGCAAACACACACTTGCATGCGCGCACAAAGACAAGCTTATAGATTCTGTCTTAAAGTAGTCATCATAATGGACTAAGATTAAAAAAGAAATGTGAAAGAAATTAGCTTATATGGTGGCTGTCCCAGGGAGACACGATAAAAAATGCAGCATTTCTAATCCACTCTTCATCATTATCATAATGAAATAACTTATTTAAAGTTGGGCAAATCACCGTATACCATATATTAACAGTGTGTTGTACATTCTAGAATGAGGAACTTTGCAAGCAGCTTGTTATGAAGAGTGGCATAGGAACCCACAGCTTTCATAAGACAGGATAACTAATTGTTGAAGAAGTAGGACAGAGCTCAGCTGCATAGACTATCAGAAATTCAATCACTGTGAAAATATAGCGACGTAAGAATAGCTGAAAGGAGAAGCTCATGATGGTGCTATTTGAGTTGAAATTCAACTTAAATTTACATAGTGTTGTACAAATCTGATACAATGTTGATTCTACCTACAAGGCTACATAATTATGGTCTTAAAACTTTTGTGAAAATCGCCAGATATTCAAGAAAATTTCAAGTTCTCCCCATTTGTTCAAGAAGACAGCAATTGAAATTGGGGTTATAAGTAAGCCTAACAAGATTGAAAAAGTCTATATCTTTTTCCAACTTCTATAAGCAAAAAGCTAAGAGATGGAAGAAAAAGAAAAACATTATAAAACAAATAAGAGTATAAGCTGGTAACAAGAAAAAAACAAATCTTGGTAAATAAAATAAAAAAGTGGGAAACTAGGGAGAGAAACGACAAACCTAATATCAACACCGCCTTTAACGACATATCTGGAGACATTCTGGCGAACCCATAAATCAGAAGCGGCGGCGGAAGAACTAAGAGGAGCCAACATTTCATTTGGGATACCAACCATAACCTGAATCCCACTCCCCATTAAAGCCCTCAAGACACTAGGGTCTGCATCAAACAACTTCACTTTTTGGATCTTGTTGTCCTTCAACAGATCCACCACTGTGGATGGCTGCAGCCTGTGGAAGGAAATAGTACCCCAATTCACTCCGATTGCTGATTCTGACACTGAAACTGATAATAAAAATACCAGCAAAGTTACAGGAACTGAAGCTGTTGTCAATCTATGTGGTTGTGACATTTTGTCCTTCTCAAAATGCTTCATTCGCATTCATTTAAATTACAAATGGGAAAGGTTGGCGCAAGCCGCGCAACCGCAGGCGCTTCTACTTTCACTATAAAGAGTGTTAATGTAATGTAATAACCGCTAAAGAGACACCGCTTTCGATTAGCAGCACCAGCATTATTTATTTAATTAATGGGATATTTACTCTGACCCGTATTAAATTTCGAGAAAATATTAAATATTAAATTTTTGTTAAATTAATATTTATTTTTTAAAAATTATTATTATTTTTTAAATTAATATTTATTCTAAAAAAATTTAAAAATAAATATTAATTTTTTAGAGATAAGTATTAATTTAATAAAAATTAAAATTAAATATTTTTTTAAATTTTAATTGAAGGGTTAATATAATTTTTTTTAATTAATTAATTGATAAAGTGGTTTAAAATTTACCCAGGTACCCTTTACCAATAACTTACCATGTACGTGGCATCTAGGTTCCTCAAACCCTTATGTGACTGAATGTGGATGGATACGGTACTTCTATAAATAAATCAATCAGGTATTTACTCTCAAACCCTCACTAAAATTTTTTATTAAAGTAACTATTTTATTAAATTAAAATTAACACTGATCACCTAAAATTTTAATTTTTTTAATTATATTTAATGGTACTATAATAAATATTCAAGATAAATATATAAATACCCCTTTCCAATATATCCAAAAATAATAAATTTAACTACTTAATTATAAAATAATATAAAGACCTTACTTTTTATAATCCTTTCAAATTAATTAATATTGTGAGGAATATTGATATTTTATTTACTAAATTAATATAAAATATTTAAAAATTAATAAAAATATTATAGAAATTTGTAAAAAAATATCTAAAATACATTTCATCTACTAGATAATATTTATAAATTTAAATAATTTTAATAAATTAAGCAAGTAAATTATTTCCTAAAAACTAAATAATTTTAGTCAATTTAAATAATAAAAATATATTTCATTTACTAAATAATTTTAGTAAATTAGACAAGTAAATTTTAGTAAATAATTAATTAAAAACTAAATAATTTTAGTAAGTAAAATTATGTAGTAAATTTTTTAAATTTACAGAAATTATTTGGTGCATGAGATATATCTTTATTATTTTTATAATTTTTATTAATTTATAAATATTTTATATTACTTAAATAATAAAATATCGACTCACAATATTAATTAGTTTCGAATTATTATAAAAAATATGATCTTTTTATGTTATAATTAAGGAGGTGATTTAATTTATTTTTTAGTATATTATAGGGATGTTTATATATTTATTATAAATATTTATGAGTAATTATCATTGACCACCCCTAC
>JANLJB010029859.1:0-18052 GCA_026212285.1 Bursera cuneata
GGAATGTTTTGTATCTATGAGCCAGCTTGAGGGGGAGTGTTGAAATATTTTCTAGATTTGGAGAATAATATTTTCCAGATTTGGTGAATATTTCAGATTTGGTGTTTATGATTCTTTCCTTGTTTATTGATGTAAATATTCTTAGGATATTCTGTATTAATTCCTAGATCTCTTATTTCCTGTATTAGGGTTAGCTTTGTACTATATAAAGACCACTTGTATACAGAGTTTTTATTCATTCAAGAAATATAAAATCCTCTTTAATAACAAAGACTACTTGAGAATCTTAAATTCAACCTGGCATTCATTAATGAAGAGAGTAGCCTCCCCTGCCTGCCATTTTCTAGTATTCTCTGCTTCAAAGTTCACATGTTCTGATTGTAGCTAGTGGCATTCTTTAGTCATCCTTCTACCAAATATTTGAATTTTAAGAACATTTAAAATGTTTGATACAGGTGATTGCTCTATATTTACGATCAAACCTCAAGGAAAATAAGACCGATGACAAAACTTTTGGGGAAACTGTTCGAGGAGAACAAACTGGTTAGTTATTTATCATTACGTTGAAAACTTTGATATGAACTATTGAATTTTGGATATTCATAATACCTACCCTATTGGGTGAAACTGCAATATATTATGAATATTTCCTATCATAATTTCTTCGGTCATGTTAAAATTATTCTCTAATAACTAATAATTTATATATTACTGATCACTGACAAAAAGTAATTACTGGTAGGAGTTATTCAAATTTGTGATAAAATCTAATTGTTTAATACCTACCACTTTTTCTTTATCTACTAGCTGAATCCCATGAGGACAAAAATCTTTTTATCAGAATAATTGATTAAAACACAAATTGCAAAAATAGCAGTAGAAAGTTAATATTAGAAAGCAGAAGACATGGTTGACTGAAATAACATTCTTAAATGATATTTGTGTTTGGTTCCTCGAGTCTCTATGTATTGGTTGAGTAATATAAAGGAGGGTCAAGATCACTAGAGTAAAGCCCTTTCTGTTCCTAGGGATGAACATATGGAAAGTTTAGCGTTTGCTGGTGCTGCAGAGCCACCTTTGACCATTGATGAAGCTGATTTATTCTTTAACAGAGAAAATGATAGCAATATGTGGAATTCTGATAGTGAAGAATCGACAGAGACAGGGGAAGCTAGCATTGATGATGCAGAATCCAAAAGGAATGAGGTATTACAAAAGGAGAACTTCTGTATTAATGGTTTATTTTAAGAAAAAACCGATGAAACGGATGACAAAGAAAGGCAGGGAACAGACTTTCATGCAAGTAAAGAAAAAATAATTCTTTTTCTGTATTCTCAGAAGAGGAATACACTCCAAAAGTCTAAGGAGGAGAAGGAGGCAAAGTGGACTAAGATAAGGGAGTTCTTGCACAGAATGAATTTATCTATTGTTTCTATCAACTCTAGAGGGACTCTTCAGATTGTCAAGCCTGAGGGTAAACGGATTGAAGGACATAGTGGAACAATTACTTTGAGCAGCGCTTTTGAAGATGGGAACAGTGGAACGGGAGAAGAACTAAACGGTATTGTTGATTCCTCATGAAAATTCTTTCTTAGAATGTTAGAGGCTTAGGGAATAGCAACAATGGAAAAATGAGGGTTGTTATAGAGACTTTGAAGAAAGTAGCATCTATTGTTGTGACTTTGCAAGAAACTAAAAAGAATTCGGTTGATAGGAGAGACATTGGAAGTATTTGGGGTTCCAGCTTTAGAAATTGGGTGGTTTTACCTTCTTGGGGCAATTCTGGAGGGATATTAGTGATATGGAATGTAAAGTTTCTATTACAGATTCAATTGTGGGTGAGTTCTCAATCTCGGTTAAAATTAATTTTTAAGAGAATGAGTGGTGGTTGTCTGGTATTTATGGTCCTTATAGACCCAAGGAAATAGAGGCTTTTTGAGAAGAGATTGCAGGGTTTTGTGGTTTATATGGTTCAAGATGGTGTCTGGGAGGGGATCTTAATGTGATTAGATCTGTTTCTGATAAATCAAAGGGGGGCAGAGAAAATAGAAGTATGAGGAATTTCAACACTCGTATTGGAGAAATGAGTCTGGGGGACCTTTCTTTACATTATGCTGATTTCACTTGGTCAAATCTAAGAACTAAGGCTATTTGTTGTAGGTTAGATAGATTCTAATTTTCAATAGATTGGGAAGAGCTATTTCCTTGCTTTAGGCAGGAGGCACTGGGGAGATTTACATCAGATCGCTTTCCTATCCTTCTTGACACTAATTCTTTGAAGTGGGGTCCTTGTCCTTTTTGATTCATGAACATGTAGTTGGAACACAATCTGTTTAAAAAATATTTTGAAGACTGATGGAAGGAAACTCAAGTTGAAGGAGGGGCTGATTTCAAATTCTTGAAAAAACTTGAATTGATTAAACTGAAGCTCAATGTTTGGAACAATGAAGTTTTTAGTAACATTAAACAGGAAAAAAGAACTCTTGAATCTTGGTTGTTCTGGATAGTTTGGAGGGTGAATATTGACCTACTGAAGATCTTGTAGCTCCGAGAGTAGCTTTGAAATTCAAGTTTGAAGAGATTTTGCTTAGAGAAGAAATGTTTTGGAGGCAAAAATCTAAAATTCAGCAGGCAAAAGAGTGGGATATCACTTCTAAGATGTTTCATAGAATTGTGAATGGGAAAAAGAATCGAAACCTTATTTCTAAACTTGAAAATTGCAACTGTGAAATTGTCGAAGATGAGGGCAGCGTTGAGAAGGAAATCTTAGAATACTTCAAAAATCTTTACTCTTAGGACAAAGAAATGAGATATTCTGTTCAATGTTTGTATTGGTGTCTGTTAGAGGCAAATAGAGCTTCCTGAGTAGGAAGACCAGTTGAGGAAGAGGAGATTAAAAGGGCCATTTTTTATTGTTATAAAGATAAGTCCCCTGGCCCTGACGTTTACTCTAGAGTCTATCAGGAATGCTGGGAGTTATGAAAGAAGACTTATTGGCAGTTTTTGAGGAGTTTTGGTAGAGCAGGGTAATTAATGGAATCACTAATTAGACGTACATTTGCTTGATTCCCAAAAAAAAAAAAACCTAACTCTTTGAAGATTAATGATTTTAGACCTATAAGCATGGTCTCAAGTCTTTACATGGTGGTGAGAAAGTTCTTTCTTTAAGGCTAAGGGAGGTTTTGGGGGATACCATAGCAGCTTCTCAAGGAGCTTTTGTAAATGGCAGACAAATTCTAGCTGCAGTCTTAATTGCTAATGAGGTGGTTGAAGAATTTAGGAAGGAGAAAAAAGAAGGAATCTTGTACAAGATTTGACTTTTGCCAAGGCATATCATAATCTAAATTGGGACTTCTTAAATTTCATCTTGTGCGTGAAGGGTTTTTGGCACTAAATGGAGAACCTCGATTTAAGGGTGCCTGAAGAGTACAATTTTTACATTATCAGCCCATCTGACATAACCAGCCAACTCCATATATGTGGTTAATTAGCTTGTTGAGGAAGATGAAACGAATCATACAAGATAGATAGCAAACATTCATAAATTATGTTTTTCTACATTTCCTCTGTCTCTTCGTCATGTTATATTGATCCACTCAAAGGGAAACTCCTCACTTTGCTCATTGTTGAAAGTTTCTAAGCGAGTCAGGGATAAAAAACAAAAGTGTTTTTGAATTGTTGAATTAAATGTTTAGCTTAGTAGCTCATAAATTTTTCTGCCAATGATTTATCAATTGTTATAAGGTTGAGCATAGGATATTCTTTGGTGGAGTATTACGACCTCCTTTTGGTCTTATAATCCAGGAAGAGTTACGAAAATTCTGCCACAAGTTTAGACTAGGCTCTTATGAAGGTGTTGATACTTGCGGTTGGTTTTCATAAGAATTAGGAATATGAAATCTCAAACAGGAAATTGTAAAAATAGGGCAAAAAAAATTGTTTAAAAAAATTGTTTTTGACTTTTTTGTAGTTCATATCATATGACTGCCTAAACCTTGTGTTCATCACTCAAATGGTGAGCTGCCACTTCAAGCTTGTTTATCATGGTTGACATCACTCACATGTTTCATATTTCTCCTCAATTGCTTCTGAGATCCTGTAATTTGCCTGATTATTCTTAACTTGTCAATGAGATTCTGTTGCATGCTGCTCAATCTGGCAAGCATGTGAGAGAAATGGAGAAAATTTTATGAAAGAAAGTAGAGAAATTAGATGTAACTTGAGGGGGGAGATATTTTTTTATTTCTCAATAGTCAATCATATGTAAGTCTTCCGAGGGAGGGAAAATAAATAAATAAAAACTTAAGGCTGTTATCTAAGTACCAAAGTCCCAAGTAGGAAATGAAGTAAACTTCAACTAGGGAATAACAATCAACTGCTGATAGGGAATTGAAATCTACCTAATAAAATAATTTATATGTATATACTGAAACAAGGAAAGGAAACTGGGAAATAACTACTAGAAATAGGAAAATAAGGAAATAGAACTACATTACCATAATCTCTATGTTGTCCTCTGCAGTTATTTATTTTTTCTGCAGACATATATAATTGCTGACAGTGCTATAGTGGTTGTTTACTTCTTTTAAATATTTTTGAATCTATATCTTCCATCTTTAATTAACACCATCTGTTTTATTCTCAGAAGGGGAAATTGATTACGTGAGAGTACTGAATCAAGTTCTTCCAAAAGATATTCGAATTATGGGCTGGTGTCCTGTTCCAATTGATTTCAGTGCAAGGTTTCTCTACGCATTCTAAAATTCTTGATGATGATTGAATGACAAGTTCATGTTTGGAAAGGATATTTGTAACAGCAACTTTTGCTTTATAGTTAAAATATCATGGTTGAAGTTGGTAGAATTTTTCATTTGCTGGGCACTGTATTTTCTTTTTATGTTTTAATTTAATCTGTTTCATTTTCATTAAGTGCAGGTTTAGCTGTTTAAGTAGAGAATATAAGTACTTTTTTTGGAGAGAAAATCTGAATCTCTCGGTATGTAATACTTTTTTCCTTATAGGTTGTGGCCTTCAGTGAATGTAGTTCCATGCTTTCTGTTGGGAAAATAACAGTTCTAATAAACTCTTATATATATCTATGATTCATGTTTCACCAGGCAATGGAGAATGCAGGGGAGAAATTTGTAGGGGAACATGACTTCAGAAATTTCTGTAAGATGGATGCAGTAAATGTACACAACTATAGGCGATGTGTCACCTCATTTGAAATTTCTCCTTGTGATATGAGGTTGGCATTGGTAAAAATATCTCTGACCCAATTTTTCAATATTATATTTACTCTATGAAAGTAAGTTTCTTGTCCTAACTATCTAGTTGTTGGGACTTCTTGTCATATATCCACATCATGTTTTGATTTGACTAGTAAAAAAGAACAAATTGTTAATTCGTACAAAGTGAACATAAAATCCTGTTGATCAAATAGACAGAAAATTACAGTATGCAACTGTCACCTGATGCAATCTTTTTATGCTCTGAAATGGATGAAAATTGAGTTTGGTAAACAAGACTAACTACATTACAAAATTTTCATGTGATACTTGTTTGCATGAACCATGGTATACCAAGTCTTGGCTGTCAGCATAGAGATAAGACACAGCTGGAAAGAGGAAAAGAAGAGGGTGGGGTGGTGCACTTTTCTCATAATTAGTGAAAAAGAAAGCATTTTTTTTATTAAGCTGTAAATTAAAGTTTGTAGCATGGTATAATACTCTGCTAATCTTCTCTGTATCTTTCATGTTGTTCTTCACTCTTTGATCTTTTGGGATGGACAATGTCAAATGCTGTTTGAGTTTGTGAGATACCTATGTTTAGCAGTTGTGTTCTTATATGTAGAGTTCTTAAGTACACAGAAGAATATTGTCTATCTTCATTCCTCTTACAAAGGCATTTACTTCTCAAAATCACCTGGATTAGAGTACTATTTATAACCTGCAACTGAACATGCTACTGTATGAACAGGGTTTGTTGATGTATCTTTGACATAAATTTCACGGCAACTGCCAGGTGTATTAACCACCGCTTATAATGAAAATTATATTATTTACATATTCTGTTAACATGATAAAAGAAAAATATTCTTCTTTGAGATTTACTCGGTTAGAATGTCAGTGACAAAATTGAGAATAATACCCAACTTTACTTGCAGGTTTGAAGGCAATCAACTTTGTGCTATTAAAATTCGAGGTACTGCTTTCCTGTGGCACCAGGTCAGGTGTATGGTTGCTGTACTGTTTATGATTGGCCAAGGTCTTGAATCCGCAGAGGTGCTTATCCAATTGTCCTTGTAATCCTTTGGTCTTTAAATCTTGCTATTTGAACTTTTTAAGTTCTTGAAGGAATTCAACACGCATAAGAATAATTTACAATCTCATTATATACATAGCCTGGCCGTTGCATGTTGGTAACTGATGTTTCTACATCACTGTCATGCTATTTGAACTTTTTAAGTTCTTGAAGGAACTCAACACACAGAAGGATAATTTACTATCTCATTCTATATATAGCCTGGCCATTGCATGTTGGTAACTGATGTTTCTAAATCACTGATAGTGCTTTCTAAATCACTGACAGTCATTTAGTGGTCACCGGATAAGCTTATGAGTCATGGGATGCATCCATGGAATAGTCTTAATCAAGTGTTCCCTATTGAATGACAGCTTTTTACTGATTGGAAAGTGGTCTCCACTTACAAATCTTTTAGTACAATACAAAAGAAACTCACATAAATTGATCAAAATGCATAGGTGATAGATGCATTACTGGACACTGAGAGGACATCAAGGAAACCTCAGTATGTTATGGCTCCAGAGATTCCATTGGTTCTTGTATCATGTGAATTCAAAGGTCTCAAGTTTTCTTGCTCAGTAGGTAATTGAAACACCTACTCTTAACTATCTCTGTAGACCGTTTTGTTTGACATCCAAAATATTGACTAAACATCAATGAGCTTGGTTTTTGGTCAAATTTTATACTATTAAGGATGGTATGAATCATACTTTATTTTCACGCCCCTTTCTTCTACTCACATGCTTACTTAGTTGTCAATGATTTTCACTTTACAATGTCCAAATCATGTCTTTATCACTGTTGTTTTCTGAACAGATGCCGGGCAAGCTCTACGTGTGCATTTGCAGAATGAATGTCAAAAGTACCGACTCCAAGCTGCAATCTATCATGAAGCTCTTCTTAGCTTTTTACCTTTAGCAAATGGTGCAGAATCAATTTTTGTCTATCTCATTTATATTAAATCCATGGAATTCTTCTGTTCTGTATCGCTGAGGCCAGCTTTGACTTTTCAGATAAGATCTTACTGAAAAATGGAACAGTCAAGAAGAAGGCTTCCTATGTCCCTCTTTTTTCACGGCCAACTGAGCGTAAGTGCTGCCACACTTGAGTCACTGATGCAGTTGAATTCTTATAATATATATAATTGTATGAAATTAATTTAAAGAATTGAAAAAAGTGTCTTCTTTTAATATTTTTAGTTTGTTGATCCTTTCAATAGACAATCTACACTTAAATTGTATCAACTGGGTAATAAGTTATGATATTCCAGACAGGAACATTTACCAACACAATTTCGACCGACCTTGTGCTCGTAGTTTAAATAGTTATAAAGGAAACGCATGTTCAAAACAACAAGATGCTAGATACAAAAATTCCTCTTGGCCTTTTCAAAGTAGTCGCTCTAGTTTTTAGTTAAGTTCATAGCTGGTATATTTATGGTTATATTTATTGGTAGTCCACGTCCGCATCACAAAAATCATCAGTTATAGTTTGTTATTTCCTGGCCTACTTTAACCATCATCAGTTCAACTTTGTCACTTTACTACTTGTTACTTGAACTGATTGCAGCATCATATGAAGAGCGACGTGCCAAATTGGACTCAAAAAGATGAAATTGAGTAGCTTATTGACTGAGAAAATTGAACTGTTGAAGTCCACTACTTTCTTTGTACAAACATCTCCTGTTCTCTGAACTTCAATGGCTAGGCTGAGTGATTAAAGCCTTCTGTTTTAACTAATGTTTCAGGGGTTCTCATCTTCTTGGTTCACTCACATGGCTTATCCCTATATCTCACGATTTCATGACTAACAAGGTTGTAGGTCTTGCAGAAATCCACAGTTTGAAAGTCAATGTTTAAAAAATAAAAAAAATAAAAAAAAAAATCCCTGCTCCATTGCATAAGAATCTTGTCCTTTTTTCATCATCTATTTATTTGTTATTTGTGAGGAAATGTTTTCATTTTATGTAAAAATGAATGTCATCTTGCCGACTGTTTGTTAATCACAGCAGAAGATTATTTGTTGAGAATCAAATGATGAATTACACAGCTTTCTCCTTTCCATCATTGATATTATTTACCCTTTAGATGTTCATTTGTAACCATAGATTCTATAGCTACTGAGATATTAGTGATGTACTGATACGAATTTTATATTTTGCCTCGTGGATGGAGAGCCAAGTCAAATCCTTTGCCATGAAATGAACTTGAACATTGTTAGTAATGGATTTGAACTTGAAATTTATGTTCCAAGGAGTCAGTCACTCTCCGGAGAGATGTTTCTGTATCTCCCACTTTACAATAGGAGAACTGCCTAACATTGGTTACAAGCTCTGAAGATTTTATGTTCAAACTTACATATGAGCCTCAATTGTGCTTTGTAAAACCTCAGGATAAGTTTAGATTTAATTTTCACAGATTAGCTAGGCAATTAGATTGATTAATGTGATTCAGACCCAAGAACACAAGAAGGTCCCACTATACTTAAAAGGAGTATGATTACTACCAACAAATAGTTAGTGGTCAATCATAATTAGCTACAAGAATCTTATCTAGCTATTGTTAGTTGTTTGACTATAGGGTAATAATACAGTGGTTTAGTCCACTCCATCTTAGCTAAATCCAAGTGGATCACATTAAAAAAATAAACAGATAAATATAGCAAATTCAATATATTGATCCAATGATTAGATTAACTTGTTTGTGGGTTCAACTTCAAATTCAATGTCGTTGACACAAACAAAAGCTACTTCCCAACAATTTCCATATTGAAGTGACTTATAATCAACTCTTTGTTACCCATCATTGGTGCGGGAAAAAGTTGGAACACAAAAGGTCCCAAAACAACTCATGTTCTTGCTTTTCTTTAAGTAGATTGCATAGCATGCACTACAACTTATCACCACACAACACAACCAATTTCAAATCTATCTCCTCTACAATTTCAATTCAAATTTGTATTAGATTTGGATGAGATGACCCACCATGTTCTCGGTCATCAAGATTCTTTCTGTTAGGTTTTTGTTGGTACATAATTGGACTTCACAAAATTGGTAGATGCTCATAGGTGATTCCTTAAACAAGATATTAAATTTGAAAGTTTGATCATTTCTTCACTCTTGTATTCTTATATTATAATATATGGTCAAAATCTCTTCTATTTTTTTTAATTTGTACTAATAATAAATAACTTTTAAAAAATAGTCTTTAATATTTTAAGGTACTTTTAAAAATAATATCACTTTAAAAAAAATTCATGTTATAATCTCCTACTTAAATTTATAATAGTAGTAATTTTTTAACTTTGTTTTACAAAAAAAATCTTTCTATAATAAAATTTCATGTCATAACCTTTTACTTAATCGACTAATAACACAATAGTATGATAGCTCCTTAGTTGTCGAGATACCGAGTATGGTTACCATGTGAAAATGCTCGGAAGCTTTGGGGCTATGCTCGACAATTTAAAAGTGTGTGCCGGTCAAAATTTATGAAATTATCTTTAAAAAATAAGGTTATTTTTATAAATTCACTTTTATAAATCAATATATGATTGTGATTGGTTTGAAATATGGAATAGAGATATTATTATCATAGGGTTGGGTGGTGGGAAGGATGGAAGCAAAGGGCAGGCCCAGGTTGAGTTGAATTTGGTTTATAAAGAGCGAGGGCGAGAGAGAGAGGACAGGAATGCGAGGGAAAATCGGATCAAAAAAGGAGCTTCGTTCCTTTTCTTTAGACTTTCTGTAACTCTTATTGTTACTACTCTGTTTTTGTGTTTAATTGGTTTGTTCTTTTTATCAACAAAAAATAAAAAGGAAGAAAAATTGAGCAATGGAGGGCGCAATGGGACTGATGAGAAGAATGCCGCCAAAGCACTCAGAAACAGCTCTCTCTGCTCTTCTTAGCCTCTTGCCCCATCACTCCTCCGATCTCCTCTCTCAAGTCGATCAGCCTCTCCAGGTACCCATCTCGCTTTTCTACTTCTTTTCGGTTACTGTTATCGGACCCCGTTGATCTCGGTACCAGTACTGGTACAGCAGCATTTAGAAATTATATTTTTTTTATTAGGTTAATAAAAATGAATGGTTATGGAAGTGAAGGTGCCTGTAGAAAGAGTTAAAGAAATTTGTATTGTTAACTTGCCACAAACAGCTTGGTTGTAGCCAATAACTAATTTATTGTTGTTTTTATAGTTAGTTTTATCAATTTTTTATGAGGGTTTTCATCCAACTTTTGAGGGTTTTTTTTTTAATATTTTTAATTAATTATCTTGATGTTTGAGGTTGGAATTTTTTTGTGCTGGAATAACAGGTTTTAACCGATGTGGACTCTGGGAAAGAGTTCATTTTGTGTGAATACAACAGAGATGCTGACTCTTATAGGTATAATGCTCTACCATTTATGCTTGTTGGCTTGTTGTAGCTGGAGCTATATATCACTTTAGATTCTTTATTTTGTGCCGCTTTGCGATGAGTAATCAAGAAACTACCATTGTCGTTGCTTTTGTGGAGATAGGTTAAAGTAAATTTAGTATGTGGTGATGGTGGTCATGCTTATGATCTGTTAGGGATGTATAATGGGATTCTTGCATCTGGATAGTAGGTTCACAGATTATCGCTACCTAAGAGATTTTTGTGATTTAGAAATGAACTTGCATGCCTTATAAAGGGCTAGCCTTTCTGGCTCGTATAGATGAGGCAGTGCAAGTGCTTAACTTTTGCTGGATACTGAAATACCTTTTTTGAAGGAAGAAATGCTATTTTATATGTATTGCATATACAATTTTTAAGTCTTTTGCACTGATTCATTTTCGTCTATGTTACTTATACTTTTTGTAGGTCACCTTGGTCAAATAAGTACCATCCACCATTGGAAGATGCGCCATACCCATCTTCAGAGTTGAGGAAGCTTGAAATCGAAGCAAATGATATCTTTGCAATTTATCGTGACCAGTGAGGTTCTTTACTTACCTCGTCCTTAAGCTTTCTTAGATTTTGATGATTTTTCTATGAAGGAGAACTCCCTTTTTAGGAAGTGTTTCTATTTTTTGGTTTTCAAATTTTTATTTCAAAACTTAGGTTAGTAGGATTTTCTATAAAATTTCCTTGTACAATATAACCTCTGTAACTTTTTTATTTACGTATGTTATTCTATAGTTATAGTTGCTTGGTTAACCAATTAATCAATAGGTACTATGAAGGTGGTATTTCTTCAGTTTACATGTGGGAAGATGATAATGAAGGTTTTGTTGCCTGCTTTTTAATTAAAAAAGGTAAGAGGTTTTTTCTTTTTACCTGAACCAGATGCCAGTTAAATGGATTTGTTTCTCTAACCAATACTTCTTTCCAATTGATGAAGATGGTTCAAAGAAGGGACATGGCCGAAGGGGTTATCTGGAGGAGGGAGCTTGGGATGCTATACATGTTATAGAGGTGAGCTCCACAAGCCACTGCAGGATGTAGAATGTAGGGATGTTTTCTTCCCTTCCCCCTCGCTTCCACTTACAACATTTCATATTCAAGTATGTTCATCATTCTTTCATCCTTTCTCTCAGGATATTGAAACTTTTAAGTTCTTTTTTTTATCCTTTCTATTTAGGTGGGGCCAGAGGAGGAAGGAACAGCCCATTATTGTTTAACCAGTACTGTCATGCTGTCTTTAACCACAGATGATGCCTCATCAGGCACATTCAGTTTATCTGGATCAATTAGACGACAGGTAATTCAGTGTTTTATTTGTTCTGATGTGAGCAAATCTTTACCAAATGAAACATTTCTTCGAGAAGTCATGGAGAACTAACTTCTATTTGGGTATTGAGTGCCGAAGTTAATAAATTTTGTATAATAGAAGTATCCAGCATTCTGTGCTTGATCCATTTGCTAATAGCCTGCTATACATATAGGGATTGAGATCTGAAATCCATGCGTCAAGGAAAAACCTAGAACAGACTCTGATCAAGTACTAATGATTCATAAACACATTTACAATCACAAAGATTGTTAGGAAAGTTGTAAACTTCTAGCATAAATTGCCTTGTTTTGACAAATTTTGTTAAAAATAAGTTTCTTTCTTATTATAGTGTTGTATAACTGCATAAAACCCCTTAATATGGTAAAGATTCTTTTGGATGAAATAATCAATATTCGTAGTTCCATTGTTTTAGATTTGTTTGAAAATGGATAAGAATTAGTATTTTACTCTTTCTTAGCCTCAAATCTTGAAGGAACAACCAGAACTCCAGCATAATAAGCTGCCTGAAATAATTAAGGCTTATAAAATGCAAAGCTGATTAACTGTGGGTTGGGTGCAGAACGATAGTGGGACAAATATAGTTAGCCAACTATATTTATGAGCACACACATTGGTTTTATAGTTCGTAGTGGACTGGAACCAATTTTTTTTTCTGCTGGTCACAGATGAATATGAACCTCTCAATTGAGGAGGGTCATCTTTGTAATATGGGAAAGATGATTGAAGAAATGGAGGGTAAGCTGAGGAACACACTGGATCAGGTATGATGGTTATCCTTGTTTCAGAATTCGAACTTCTTGGTTGTTGATTTGCACGTTCGATTCTATGGTTTCTATGATAATCGAATTAATAACTCAGCCGTACTAATACTGCAGGTCTACTTTGGGAAGACGAAGGAAATGGTCTATACTTTACGCCCACCGTCTGAAGTGGTGATGAGACTCCCTGACAGTTGATGGATCTGTTTAAGGTTTAGGAAATGGAAGTTGCTTGCATTTATTTCTCTCAAATTTGGATGTGTACTATCAATACGAGGGAACTTTGAACATGAAAAGTTTGGGATGTCTTGTACTCTTTATCATGGACATAGATACAATCTACTGTTTCGCAGTTATCAGTTGTGATTTCCCTTGGAGATTGTGAGTGATCCGATCCATTCATCAAAAAAAAATCTCATGTGTTGCACAACATGTTTAAAGAGATTTTGTTGTACCAACTCATTTTCTCCCGAAAGTTATGATTGTACTCTCAAATTTTGAGAGGATATATGGGCTTTTTTTATTCCAATTTTTTTCCGAAAGTGAATCCTTGAATCTTTTTTTTATCGCACGAACTACAAAGGTTGCCCTTGTATCAACCTAATAATGTCGCATAACCCAATATCATGATTCATAAGAGAATAGCCTAACGACCGTACAATACCGAGACCCGTTATATTAAGAATTTCATTGGTCTAAGCGTGCACAGAAGCGGAGTCGAACATTGACGAACGACTGCAGCATCCAATCACAAGGAAATGAATTTACTTTTTAGTCCTGCTTGGATCAATGGAAGATTGTGAAAAAAGAGACAAAAATTGCTTGTAAACATAACAATTTTCCATTGGGTTAGTTTATCATCAGTGAAACGGCAGGAACACTCACTGTTAATTTAGAATCAAATTTCAAGCATTTATGGTAAAGCCTCACGCTACATCCTAACATGATCATATTTGATCTAACCACTATAATGTAATGGGACAATCTCTTGGCAAAAACTAATAGAAAGCAAGGGTTTACAGTGAAACAAATAAAAGGATTAGACAGGCAAGGCAAGCATTTATAAGACTTGTAGGTCCAATATTTCAAGGTAGATATAAGGCTGCTTAATAGTTCACCACACACATAAATTGAAAGCTTCAAGCATTCTTGGCATCAGGCTCATCTGCAGCAGGTGGTTCTTCCTTCTTTTCCGCTGGTAATTCTGCTTCCGCAATCTCATCTTCCGTGTCGCTATCATCATTTTCTACAGCAAGAGAGTAAAAGGAGAAGTTCGAGCCTTATGTTAGCTTCAAATAAATGCATGAACAAAATGATATCAACCACATGGATTATGAAACTTACCATCATATCCAGCAGTGCCGATGTCTTCGCCCTCCATGTTCATTTTCTAAAACAAAACCAACAAGCAAATTAGTAAGTCAATAAGCACCTACCAGTGTATGACACAATAATATTTATGTGATAAAATCATCACTTACGTTAAAGTCAAAGTCATTGTAATCCATGTCAGCTCCAGCTGCACCAAAATAACGAAATAAGTTAGCCATAAAAAAGGACTTTCAGCAGTTAATAATTGATAAATAATTAAGATAAATGGTTTAAATTCGACTCACATTTTTCTTCTGGCTCTTCATCCTCATCAACCCACTTATCCCAATCAACTTTCAGAAACACGGGAGGTTTTCCCCCCTGTTTTAGCAATCTGCTCCACCATTTATCCTCTTCCTTTTTTATAAGATAACAGATATTTCTCAAGCCAATACTAGACTTGCTCTCCTACAAGTGCCATAATCATACACTTAAATTTGAAAAATCAAATATACAAGTGAACAGCTATCATTAATGTAATTATAGTCAGGTACTTACATTTACATTAACTTTGTCGTACAGATCGAAATCAACTTCATAGGGTATCTTATCAGCTCCACTTGTAGCAGAGAAAATAAATTTTCCTTCAGGCTCCAGTTTAAGTTTTACATCCTGGGCATCCGGTAGGTCAATCGTTATATAGACCCTATCAGATCTCTGAGCCCATTTTACTAAAGGATGTCGGCTGAAAGTTTAATATTCAGTAAGAAAATCGAAAATAGACATAAAAGGTGTAATTAGTAAATTTATCATTCATACTAATAAAATTAGCATCACGATATAGCAGATGCCCCACTCTACTACAGTACTTTAACATTGCTAACTACTATCTCAAGTTGTATAGCTCCGCTTAAATTTGAATTGTTGCCATTGCTAATTCTACAAGAATGTGATGCACCAAAATTTACATGGTTTTCACTTTTCATAAATGCTTTCCACTAAAATATAATGGACAAGCATATATCATTCAGTTATTAAATTGCATACTGTAAACATGACCATTGCACATGTTATAAGAAAGAAAAGATATTAAGTCACCCAACAGCTGACATCTCTAAGTAGCTTAACAATCTAAAACAAAAGACAAAAAAAATAAAATAAAATAAAACTGTTAGTATTAGATTCCAGTAGACCACAGCACCCCGACACATAAAATGTTAGCAAAACACATCCCTGACCATCAAATTAAGTTTTACAACATTAATTTGTTTGTTCTTTTTTGTGCTTTCTCTTTCTGTTGGCTTTTACAATTTACTTTAAAATCATTCAAATGTTTCATGTGCTTATTTATCCATCATTACATACAATACTAAACACATATCATGGTAAGAGTTCGCATGTTGAAGACTGTCAAATTACCAAACTTATGTAGTGAGTTGAACACATACACGACAATCTAGGCTAGATTGTAATAGATGTTTAAAAAAAAAGTAATTGATGATACAATCAACACAATACAGGGGCATTATCTAGTGTATGTATGCAAATATATTAAAGTCGCAAGAGCATCAATAAAAAAGCCACCTTTTTTGCTACAATACAACATTAGAGCATATGAACTCCAAATCGTAGAAAAGTCAAGGATATTCCTCTCGAACAAAAGCCCCAGTTTAAACCATCAACATGTTCATATGCACAGTCATAAAACACTTCTTAAATCATAGATATCATAATAAAATTTACTTAAACCAGAAGATTGTTATTAGGCCTCGACGAAGAGACAACTCCTCTAAAATTAAAGCAACACGAAGATTCAATGCCACATGTGCGTTATAATAGCAATAAACCATTTACCCAATACGTGGGCGCAACCTTAGTGACAGAACCATTACATCAGTTGCACATGCAATGGCTTTTTAAAGCAGTAGAAATTATAGACCCAGTGCATAACAACATATATCTTGTAAATAATCAAAAGTATTGTGTTCCCCATCACAATATGCAACATCCTACATCACAAAGAAATATTACTAGCACATCAATTTTATAATTAGAATCCCTTCCCTCCAACCCAGAACAAAAACTATCCTCAAAAAGCTAATGACAGTTAATAGCATCTGATCCACTAAATTAAACCAAACGCTGCTACCAGATATACACAAAATCATACAAGGACACGGAAGCACTATGGTACTGGCCTGGTAGTATTTCTCGGACCAATTACAATGCAAGTTCCAATCACTGTGGGGTATGTTTAAAAAAAAAACAATTTATGTTACAATTTATACCTGCTTATTAATTTCATATTAAGTGTCCCATTTCGACATGTGCTTTATCAATATGACCTGTGAACAATATACATACATACATATATATATATATATATATGGATAAAGCTATTGTAACTTCCACTAATTCACAACCATTCATCTAAATCAATTCGATGGGACAAAAAGTGATCATATGACAATATTATAGAAAGAAAAAAAAATAAAAAAAAACCTTTGTAAAACATTGAATTAAACCAGATGAACGATGTTGGTTGTAAAACAGTGTCCAAATTTTAGTCAAAAAACTAACTACAATAACCTAAGCCTATATACACACATACATACTTGTCGAATGCACTATAGATCAATGCAGCAGAGATCCACCATATCAAAAAATTTATTCAAAAGCAAAACAGTATGGATATTTACTCACAGAAATCTCTTAACCATGAAAGCTACATTAGCTAAACATAAGCAACTAAATACATAAAATTGAACATTTAGATACAGATAAAGAGTTTTTACTTTTTTTAACTAACAACAAAGCACACACTAATCTTCAATTACAAAATGCTCAATCAACCTGAGTTTCTAAAGAAACAAAAAAAAAGTGAAAAAGAAAAAAATAATGAAAACATATTCCATTTTCCGTCGGTTCATTTCCTCACCGACCAACCAGAAATCTGTATCCAGTAAAACCAAAACCTAATTTTCCACTTTTTAAAAAAAATATATATATATAGAAATATTTTCAGCTTTATCAGAAAAGCTAACCCTAAAATTCAGGCTTGGCTGCCGATAGAGAAAGGAAAACAAAAATAAATAAAATAATAAAGGAAAGAAAAGAAAATAATCACCTACTGAGGTCAAGCAAGCTCATACAATCATAACGACAAAAAATTATAAAATAATAATAGAGAATAAAAAAACCTCGAAATTTTAATTTTCTGTTTTCATTTTCCTTCATTTTCTTAGCAACCAAAGAGAGAGACATTTAAATATGGAAAAAAAAAAAAGTTAAAAAGCAAAGTAGTAGAAAAATACCTCATTTTAGCGATTTATGAAGAAAAAAATGAACGCGAGAGAGAGAGAGAGAGAGAGAGAGAGAGTAAACAGAGTACTGATGTGAAGGTATAACTCCAGATATTTATAGGTAAAAGTCTAAGGAAATGACTTTTTTGAGTCTAGACAATTCTGTTTTCTTCTAGACTTCTTGGAGATATTTGTTTCTTTTTTTTTTTTCATAAATATAAAACCAAAAATATTTCTTATATAACAAATTCATATAATTTAATGCTAGTAACTAACCTATTATTTATTATACATCTCTTTATTTATTAAAAATAAAAAAAAAATCTTAAATTTTAATAAAACTCTAATTTTATTTTATCTGTTCAATAAAAATTCAATTGTCAAACGATGCCAGATATTTATAATATGATATATTAATTGGTCATCATAAATATATATATTTAAAATTTAAGGTAAAATTGATTGATGTTGAAAATTAATTAGACAGTCAAAGCAAATTATAATTTTATTAAACTAAAAACAATCTCTTTAACTTTACTATTTTTTTATTATTTTTAATTTTATATATTTGGTGATATTGTGACGTATTAGATTATATGAATTAGTTATATATTTACTATTC
>JANLJB010029860.1:0-18059 GCA_026212285.1 Bursera cuneata
ATCAGCTACACTAATGGTAAAGGATTTCTTGCTCCATATAGGGGGCAACGCTATCACCTTAATTAGTGGAGGGGTGATAGACAACCACAAACTACTGAAGAGTATTTCAATATGAAACATTTCAAAGTTAGAAATGTAGTTGAAAGATGTTTTGGCTTACTTAAAGGACTTTGGTCAATACTTAGGAGTTGCTCATTTTTTTTCCAATAAGGACTAAAGGAGGTATTATTATGGCGTGCTATCTTCTACATAATTTATTAAGAAAATATATGCCGACAGATATGGAGGAATATTGTGAAGAAGAAGGAAGAGAAGATGAGAATATGGATTGTGATAATGAAGTGGAGTTTATCATCACAGTTCAAACATTTGATCATTGAACCAATTTTCGAAACACACTTGCCCAACAAATGTTCAACATTTGGAGAGTATGCACCTATTAGACATTACTAACACTTTACAACTTAAAACTTTAAAACACATTAGATTTTGAGTTGTATTTTTTTTCTAATTCTTATTATCTTTATAGTCATTTGATATGCAATTTGTTGTTCTTTAGTTCTTGTATTCCTTTTTAATTTTTAGCAATTTAGGTTGATTTATGTATTAAAATAATATCTCTTATCATTTTGACATTTTTAATGTTATTATTTTTATTATATTTTTAAATCTTGTTAGTATCCTTTAATGTATTTTATGATGGATTTTGTTCAAAATAGTCAAGTTACTTGAGGTAGAGGTAAAAACAAAAGAGTTTGGACTTCAGAGGAGGATCGAATATTGATACATTGCTTACACGAGGTGGCTACAGACCCAAAATTTAAACAAGAAAATACTTTAAAAAATGGTTATTTGATTTGGGTTGAAGACTTACTTAGTCAAAAAATTCCTTTACGTGTATAAGAGTTGATCCATAGTTGACTCAAGATGGAAAACTACGAAGGCAAAGTATAATGTCATTTCTGAAATGTTGAATAAATATGGGTTTCATTAGGATTATACAAAGAAAATGATATAATGTGAGAAAAATATTTATTATGAATGGTGCAAGGTAAGAAATAATATTTAATTATCTAACCCATAAGAATTGTCATATTTGTTTTCTCTTTATCATTTTCATATGTTGTATTGTTTTTTTTTTATTATTTTATTTTATTTTATAGAATCATAATGAAGCAAGGGGACTTTGGAATGTATCATTTCATTTTTATGATGAAATTCGAGAATTAATAGAAAAAGATAGAGTAACTTGCAAGGATGTTGAGATATTTAATGATGCTATAGAGAATATAGAAAAAGAGATAGCTAATGAGACAACTCTCATTAGTGATGAAAATGAAGAAGATGATGACATTTCTGTAACTCAGCCTACTACTCATTATTCAACTAAAAGAGCAAGGAAACAAAGCATGACAAAGGGCAAAAAACAAAAGGAATCTCAAAAGCCAAGTATGGCTACTACTTTCAAAATGTGTCTTCTAATTTCGGCACATTTGTGCAAAATATGAACACACACCTTGCTACTACGACAAATGCATAGTCTAGTGCAAAAGAACATGAACAAGAAATGGTTGATAAAAGTAACAAGGTGTTACTTTAGACTAAGGGATTGACTAGCCTTGTAAGTTGCAGATATCTTTACAGCTAAACCAAATAACTTAAAGGTTTTCTATCAAGCTCCACCTACACTTAGAAGGCAATATGTAATTGGTCCTTTGTATGTTACTACTAGTGGAAATGGTTCTAGAATTATTAGAGATAATATGAATATATTTATGATAAGTTGAATTTAAATTATTTTCTTTTAAAACTGAAATAGCTAGGATTATGCTGATAATTTTAGTATTTATTATGATATGGATGTTATGAATTATGGTGTGAACATTATGGTTGATAACTAATATTTATATAAGTTTATATGAATGTTGTTTAAATCAAATTTATCATAAATTTCATATGATGTTTTGATTAGTTGAAAAGTGAAAAAAAGAAAAATAATAAAATGCAAGAAAATAGAATTTCGTATATTCTAATAATTATTATATATATTAATTTTTAATATTATTTATTTTATATAGTTTTATAGGAGAGTAATTTAAAAAATTGATATTGATTTCGATTTCAAACCTTTATAATCCAAACATTTTCAAAGAGAGTCAGATTTTGATTTCGTACTTAATCAAATTAGAGGGACAAATAATCATTTCGATTCTGATTCCGTTCGATTCCAATTCTAAAGTCTAAACCAAACAAATCCCTAGTTAAATCGAAGATATACGTGGTTACAATTTAAAAATTAAGTGTATTTGTAAATAAAAGTATATTATTGAATTTCAATTTTTTTTTTCTGTTAAACAATTGAAAGCGGTTGTTTATATATATAATGACTAATTTAGTAAATAGTATGGTTAATAATTTGTTTGTATTTTTACCAAACAAAAAATTTGATGCACAAGCACATGGTAGCCTAATAGATAGAGAAAGCACGGGCGTCTGATAGTCATGGATGGGCGATTGGGTCCACCTCCACGTCCACCCTCCACCCTAGACAAACTGACGAAGTCCAAGTCCAACACGCAATAACAGAAACGGGAAGTCAATCCCCGTGAACCACAACTCGCTTCCCTCTTTGAAGAACCAACCAAACCCACCCCACCCCTCCCCTAACTTGACCAACTTGGCTAACTCTCCTTACCCACCCTCCCTCCCTCCCTGGATTGTAATGGCCTCGCACCAGCAAGACGACACCGTTTTCCCCGAAGAAGATCAAGACCTCGACGATGACGAGGAATCCTCGGAAGACGATGACCTCGAAGAGAACGATGACGTATTAGTCGAAAACGACGAAGAAGAAGATGACGACGACGAGGAAGACCTCAATTCCGCCTCAACCACCACTCCTACCCCTGCCATAACCGTTGCCTTTTCCTCTGCCTCCGCCATCACCGTCCCCCCCGCTTCTGTCGTAACCGTCGCTCTGTCACCGGGCGGAAACGACGATCCCGATCCAAAGCGGCCGCGTGTTGAGGAAAACAACTCAATTGTCCAAGAAGAGAAGAAGCCGTTACCCCAGCAGTTGGATGAATCCAGACGCCTTTTCCAACGGTTGTGGACGGACGAAGACGAGATCGAGCTCTTGCAAGGGTTTCTCGATTACACAACGCAACGCGGTAACGCGCACCACCACGACACCGCTTTGTTCTACGACCTGATAAAGTCAAAGCTCCAGCTTGATTTCAACAAGAATCAATTAGTCGAGAAGCTTCGGAGACTTAAGAAGAAATACAGAAATGTTGTGAGCAAGATCAGCTCTGGTAAGGATTTCTCATTTAAAACCGCTCATGATCAAGCCACCTTTGAAATCTCGCGCAAGATCTGGAGCGGTAGTAACACGACTAATGTTAATGTTTTAGACGATGAAGATGCAAATGCAAATGCAAACCACAGGAATCATTTTAATTCTAGTAACGAAATTAAGGCTAATATAATTACTAGTAATAATCATGAAGATAAGAATACCCCCAAGTCAAGAAAGCGCTCAAGGTCCAAGTCTGGACCTAATGAAAATGCTGTTTTGATGAATAATAATGAAAATGTTCATGTTAATGCTGCTGCTACTGCTACTGCCGGTGGTATCAGTAATGGGATTGCAGGGGTGGTTGAGGAAACGGTTAGGAGTTGTTTGTCGCCATTGTTTAAGGAGTTGTTGAGTAATGTAATGGGTGGAGTAAGTGGAAGAGGCATTGGAGGGTTGGCCTTGAATACTGTGATGCCGCTGGGCTTTGGTGCGCCTGGAATGGGGTTTGCTGGTAGTGGAATAGGGGATGCGGTGGATGAGAAGTGGAGGAAGCAGCAGATTTTGGAGCTGGAGGTGTATTTAAAGCGGTTGGAGTTGGTTCAAGATCAAATTAAGGTGGCATTGGAGGAGTTGCGGTCTGTGGGAAGTTGATTTGTGATTGAGGATTGTAAGGTGGAAGATTTGAATTCGGGTTTCTGGATTTGTTTCATAAAATATTTGTTGGTCATTTGATTGATCAATGGTTGGTTTATAGGAGTAGGTAATAGCTGTATTTTGAGGTCATTTTTTATTTTCACCTTTTTTCTTTTTTCTTTTTTCATAGAACAGATGTTGAATAATGATTTCTAATTTGATGTCTTTGTTTACTTTTTCATGCTCCTTTGATAGATGTAAATAATGGTTTTATTTATACAGAGATTGGAACGACTCTCTTGGATAAAGAAATAGCTGTTATATGAATACATGTATCTCTTTTACTTTGAATTTGTATTTTTGGGCCTTCTGATATTGCTATCTTGGTTCATTGTTATCAAATGATTATAATGCCCTTTCTCATGCAATACAATCCTTCTGTTAATAGGATTTTTACAGTTTAGGCATTTTTTTTTTTTTGAAGTTGGTTGAGGGCTGGGCTGGAATTGGTAATGACTTTATGGTATACAGCCTCTGATATGAGATAAGAAATCTACACCAATTATGTATGGGGAGGCGCGGTATGCTACTCTTTTGTTTCATCTTTCTTCTTCAAGATTCTATATCATATGCCAATGAGTTTCTTCCGAGGAGCATCACTTTGTCTTTTTGTTTTCATACTTTTGCTAGATTGCTTGAATTCTTGTAATTGGTTATTCAGAAGCTAGTAGGCATAAATGAGGGCCGGTAATAAAGTGGTCTTGGATGAAGGTGGTCAAAATACTTTATTAGTTATCAAGTTAAGAAGTGCTATTGAATTCATAGAACTAGACTGTTGTATCTCTCCAGCAGATGATTGTCAATGGCAGCAGAGTGTGAATAACTGAGGCAAGTGGTACTTATGTTGTAACCCTTGGAACAAATTAGTGGATCCGCTGCAGAAGCATTGTCGAAAAGCTTTTACTAAATTGATGTAGTTTCAACCTTTACTAAGTTCTTAGTTGTCCTAATAATATAATTGTTTTTCAGGGAAGCGATTCTAATCTCATAGTTCATGTGTGTGCGTGCGTGTTCGTTTCCATGAGAAAAAATATTCAAACATTGAGACAGATCAAATCTAAAATATAACCATCACGAATGATGAAACAGACATGGGCCCTGCGATTATTATCTAAAATATGCTTATAGATAATACCAAAGTCAGAACAAAAGGAATACAAACTTCATCCTATCAAACCTTATAATTGGAGGACATACATGATTCAACTAAAGTACTTGTTAACTTATTATACCCATCAACTATACATGATTCAACTAAAGGTATTTGTTACCTTATTATACTCATCAGGCCTATGTCAAGGACAAAAGTAAACATTTAAAGGAATTCAGACCATTTGACATGACATTTATTCAATCGCTTTTGAGATTGAAGATATTTCAAAGCTTAATAGTCAGGAATGAGAACAAACTCATTAGGCAAGGGATAATTCTGCTAATCATGTAGAGATCTAAAAATAACAGAAAACTCGTTATTATGGGTAGAATATAGTTGTTTAGTCTCATTGGGTTTCTTACCAGAAAATACTATACGATGATCCTATTGATTCAAGATTCCTCCTATACCTAAACTTGAAGCATCAGAAGTGACCTAAAGACTTTGGAAAAGTTAGTGTGCCTAAGTGCAAGGGCTTTATTAGTCATTCTACGTTTAATTTCCTCAAATGCCCTAGTTGTGACAAGGGACCATTGGAATTCATTATTTCTCATACAATCAGTAATAGGAGCCATAATGGTACTAAACATTTAATGAATCTCCTATAGAAAGAATGTAATCAATGGAAACTATGAATTTGAGTTAAAGTTTTAGATGTAGGCCACGATGTAATGGCTTTTAACTTATCAAGATAAGCCTTAATACTCTCAGAAGAAACTATGACTCGTATGAAAAGGACTTGAAATTGCATGAACCAACAAATTCTTAAGATTAATAAACATTTTTTCATCCCTAAGTGAAAGGAAGACTTGCCTAAGGTGGTTTAACTGATCTCTCTAACATTTACTATATGTGAGAATATCATCAAATTAAATGACTAGGAACTTTCTTATGAAGGGTTGTAACATGTGGGTCATGACTCTCTCAAGAGTTCTAGGCGGATTAGACAAACCAAAAGACGTAACTAACCATTCTTACAATCCATAGGATTTAAAAGCGGTTTTTCATTCATCTCTAGGTCGAATCCTAATTTGGTGGTAACCACTTCTTAGGTCCATCTTGGAGAATCATCTACAACCAACTAGTTTATCTAACGTGTCCTCAAGCTTAGGTATAGGAATCCTATACTTCGTAGTGATTTTGTTGATGGCCCAATTATCGACACACGTTCTCCAAGATCCATCTTTCATAGGGGTAAGTAGTATTAGGACAACACAAGGATTAAGACTATGGCGAATGAAACTTTTTGTAACAAGGTTTCTATCTGCCTATTCAACTCAGTTCATTTAGTGGGGTTCATCCTATAGTGGGAAAGATTAGGAGTTGAGAACTTGGAACTAAATCAATGACATGTTGAACATTGCATAGGAGGTAGCTCATTAGGTAACTCTTTGAGTGATACATCACTAAATTCCTTTAATAACTTTCCTACCTCAGGTGGGCGGTCTAAATTAGTCTCTAAAGATATTTGTGGATGTTCCTTGAGAACCATAATATACATAATACCAGTCTCTTGACTGACCTTCACAATTATTTAGGAGTCAACATATTCAAGTTGTGTTGCTTAGGTTCTAACAGTTTGGATTTAGGATCGGTGTTTCTTTTTTTTTTTTTTTTCTTGAAGCCTAAGGGACACCTTACTCTTATATGAGGGTTTCACAGGTTTTAAAGTGATGGATTTCCCATAATGGTTAAATACAGGTGTTTTCTTTCGCATGGTTTATAACATCGTGGTCACAAAGCGAAAGTCTACCAAAAAGGATTTGAGCTACTTCCACAGGCGATCACAATAGATTTTTCAGAACAAGAACTTAGCTTAAGAGGTACAAGACATCTTTGTGTAACGAATAAGGAAGTTTTTTTTACTCAAGCTACTCTAAAACGATTAGGGTGATGCTCAAGGGTAAGTTGAATCTATCAATCGCAGACTCAAGAGTGACATTCATAATTCTATCTCCATCTATTACTAGTTCGCACATTTGATTCGTGCATGGAATGAAAGTACGGAAAATATTAGTTCATTTTCATGAATCAGAATCTACAAGGATAGACAAAATACATTTAATAGTTGATAATTGGGCATCATATTTCTCATTAATACATCATATAGTTCTAAATCATCAGTTTCATATAGAGGTTCTACACTATTGATATATTTTGGCTACCCTTCTATCTCGGCCCAAGCAAGCCCAAGGATAATTTTAACTTGAGCAAATCCAAATTGGTAATTAACCCTATAATCATCATTAGAATTCAATGAAATCCATTTAGATACGAACTAATTGGATTGTATAGCCTCTTAAATGAAGATTTCTTTTATACTTAATTGTTGTAATTTTGTTTTATTTTCCTTGTATTTCAATTATAGTCATTTGTTGTAATTTCATGTGTATCTAGATGTTTAGGTTGTAATCCTTTTCATTTGAAATTTTCTAGAATTGTTGTCTAGGTTGTATTTGCAAGTGTCAAACACTTGCAAATTTTCATGTAGTGTATGTATTTTCTCAGGCAAGTCAGTAGCTCACTGTCACGGCGCAACCCATTCAACACCGTAGCGCTGAGTCTTTGCCTCCATGGCTATTTTGAAGTTCTTGTTTTCCGCCTCAACGTAGAGTGACACCACCGCGGCGCTTCATCGTTGCCTCTACAACTCTCAAGTCAGTAGCTAACTACTACGGTGCAAACTTGCCTTTACAAGCTCTCAAGTCAGTAGCTAACTGCTACGGTGCGAATTTGCCACCGCCGTGGCGCTACATGCTCGAATTCTTTATTTTGCCCTTATTTTTTTTTGTTTGTAAGCGTAATTGAGGGGCATTTTTGTCCTTCCATTTTCTTGTACAAGGCCTCTTTATATTAAGGATCCTTTCACTTGTAATAGGTAGTTTTTTATGAACGAAGAAAAATTAAAAAACTTTGTGTGTTGAGAGAGTTCTCTCTTATCTCCTTTATCCATTTTCCAAGCCAAAGAATTTGGTGGTGGGTCTAATTCAAGTTGGTGGATTTCAATCCTTTAAGCTTGAATCGATTTGGCAATCCAATATCTAGTAAGTTATCTTATTTCTTGTGTGTGAAGATTTATGTTATTGTTGAAAAATTTCTTGAAGAATCTTGTTGTTGTTAATGTGTTGTTGTGGAGTATTATGTTTGCTACATTGAAGGGTGTTTTAGATAAGTTGAATACATGATTTTTTTGGGTTGATTTAGTGTTGAAAAGTGTTGATTTTAGAGGGACGAATAGTAATCCCGAAATTGGTTTTTGAGGTGCTTAGAAATCACTCCAATTGGCTTCAAATGCCTCCCTAATTCGTATCAACTATCCTCTTGGGTTGGATCATTAGAGTCATGATCTATGGTTAAGGTATGATAGGTACACCGAGATGTTATATGATACTTACCATGACAATTGTGAGACAGTTTGAGAGTTATTAGAATTTATAGAAAATTTTTTAGAATAACTAGTTGACCGCTCCCTAGTTGAGTGAAAACGAAGGTTAACACTAGAGTTTGAAGCACTAGGTATTGATGAACTGAGGACCGATGCATTAAGAGCTTTAGAAATGTAAGATTGAAGAATAGGAGTGCTTCTACTGGTGAACTTAGATTAAGGTGGTGGGATAATACACTGATTATGAAGAAGTGTGGTCCGAAATTAGAAAGTTGATTATATTTCTCAATCTCTAAAGCTCATAGGCGTCTTCAACTGTGTAAAGAGGATGTAAATTAAATGTTTGTTGATTATAAAACCTAAGCCCATTAACAAACATAGACGCAGTCAAGTCAACATGCTGACTAATTCCACTCCTAAGTAGAAGTTCATCAAACTTAAAATGGTATTCAAAGAAACTAGGAAACCTCAAATTGAAGGACATTAAGTTTTACACATCTAGTGACATCAGATAAGTCTTCTCTTACCATTCTAAAAAGACCACTAGTACTCCTAGACTTTACGAGAAATTTCTCTAGGCCCTCAGATAAATTTCGAAAAAATACTTTACTTCAGACTTTTGTTAAACTAATATTTATCCCCTAATAATTAACACTTCTTTTTTCAAAACTAACACTTACTCCCCAAAAATCTGGGGTGTAAATATTAGTTTTTTATTAATTTTTAAGAGGTAAATATTAATTTAACAAAAATCTGGGGTTAAGTGTTTTCTTAAAATTTATCTGGGAGTTATTGCATTTCCTTTAGACTTTACCTATCATCACTATCTTAGTCAAATAGGCTTTTTACTAATTGGTCAAGCTGTCAAGCAAAGGATCGTTATGACGACTGGTCCATTTTTTTAAGGCAACAAATAAATATGCTAAATCTAGACTAAGGTTTCCTAAGAGCGATAAATTAAATCTGATGTTGCTGCATGTAAGTTAAGAAGCCAGGAAAGTAGTTACGCAATGAATGACTTTTTTTTTTACGAAGGCAAAATTTAAAGAAAATACAAGTGCAAGACTAAACTATGGGAAATTTGTCAAAATAACCCATTTGAAGGGGGGTCTTTTAAAAATAACCATACTCCTTTTTTACTTTATTTTTCTATATATTTTTAGTTTTATGATAATTATACCCCTCATATATAATATACAAATAAATCTTTTCTACTCTAATACTTTCCAATCGGATAGTCACCTAAAAAAATTTATCGGAGTCATTTCAGTTTATTAGATAGTCATTTTAACTAGTCAGACAGTCATTTCGTTCACTGGATAGTCATTTCGGCTTATCGAACAATCATTTTGACTCGTCGGATAGTCATTTTAATATAACCGTTATTTCACTTGTCAGACCGTCATTTTGATTTGTTGGATAATCATTTTAACTTGTTGAGATATAATTATTTTTACTTAGATTTGGTTAGATAATTTAAAAAAAAATCAGAAAGTTGATCATTTTTTAAAGATTTTCCTCAAATTTGGTTATTTTGTGAATTCCTCCTAAACTGTGGGACAAACTGAAAGACTATAGAAGTTATAGGCTAAATTATGTTAGCAAAGAGTAACGGGGTTTTAGTGGGTTCGTATTAATAGAAATGACTTGGTAACCCACAATTGAAATCAAGTTAGTCAATAGGAGCTAAAAACTTTCCAAACCTTAAACATCCAAGGACTCGTAGAATCGACACATGAGCCGTGTGAGCTAATGGCTGATGATTATGGGAAGTGGCTTCGGTGACATTTGGCATTTCTCTACATCTCTTGACGTGCGTTTGCTGACTTGTCTTAGGCCAAGTCTGCCTTGGGCTTTTGTTTTCTTACGGGTTCGGCTTTCCCTTTCGGACTGAAACCTCTTGGGCTCTTTAATTTGGCTTAAACTCAACTTGCATTTGTCTTGGATTTTGTGGGCTTGAAAATATGGATGCAACAAATATTATTGACGCTTGAGAATTACTTATTGTTAGGATTTTTATTATTTTTAAATTCTTATTTGTTCTAATTTTTTAAGTTTTAAATTAATATTATTAAGACTTAGAAATTATTATTTTTAATCATCAGGATTTTGTATTATTTTAAAATTTTAATTTCAAATTAATTAGTGCTGAGTCTTAATAATTCTTATTTCTATAAGTTACTTTTAGATTTTAATTTGTTCTAATTTTTAAAATTTTAAAATTTACTATTGTTAGAAATTTTTAATCATTAATTATTAAAAGTTAATGATTAAGGTGATTTAAAAGCTATTATCAAATGATGAAGGTTTTATTAAGTAACCATTTTGTCTCTGATTAATGGTAGAGTCACTGTTGATCTTTTATAAAATTTAAGTGTTAGTTTTTAATATTAGGTCTTAATTTAAGAGAACGGTGATATTTTTTCTATTAAAAGTTGAGTAAATATGGCATATTACACCTAAATTTTTTTATTAATCATATGAAGGTTTTGCCTTTATTTGATGTGTCCCCTTACAATTACAAAATTCATCATCAAAATTCATCATTAAAACCTTTGAGAGCTAACACCGTTAATTTTGATTAACATTGCAAGGCTAAAATTGTAATTTACTATTTTATTTTTCTTCTTTTAAACTTATTAAATGTATTTTATTAATATTTTAGGATTTGAAAAAAAGAAAAGAAAATCCTAAGGAAATTGTGAGGAATGACCCAAAATAAAAAAATAACCAATCCCCAAGATTTCTTTAATTTATATACCCATTTCTAACTTTATGACTATTATACCCCTCCAACTAGCATATGGTCACCAAAAAATTATCGACGAATCCTCAGATCATCACCAAACTCATTGGACAGTCATTGAATAGCTACCGACTAGTCTCCATAAAGTTACCGGACTCGAGGGATAGTAGCTAGACTGTCACGAGACTTGTCAGACAATCGCTAGACCCTTATCAAATTTTTCAATAGTCTTTAAACCATCGTTGGACTTGTTGGATAGTCACCAAACTTGTGAATAGTCATCGAATCGTCACCAAACTTGTTAGACAATCGCTGAACAGTCGTGAGACCGTTGTCAGACTTGTAAGATAGTTGTTGAATAGTCACCGGACAATCAATGAATGGGAGAGAAGAGAGAACTATTATATAAGAAATATATAATTATCATTCACATGAATTTGGTTAGGAAAATCAAAGAAATCTTGGGGTTGGTTATTTTTCAAAGGGCTTTTTTCATAATTTCCCAAAATCCTGATGCCTAAGCGAATGCTTCTTGCAAGGAAAAATCTTTCATGTTGCACATGCACGTTAACTTGGTGGTACCTAAGTGGGGCTGTATGGAAGTCTTTCTCTTATTGTAGACAAGTAGACCTCTCTAACCAAAATACCTTCACAGTTGATGAACAAGTCTCCATCGAAGTCAGCACCAACGCCAGCATAGAAGCTCTACGGTAGCATGTTGTATGCCTCCATATCGACCACTTTCACACCAATGTTAGGTCCCGGGAGGATTTTTAAATTGTTCAAAATGCAGAACACCTGTCTGATAGAGGATCTATGGGTGTTAGGATTATTTCAATTGAAGGGAATCAATCATTACCTTTCATTTTCTTGTTTATAACAGTCTGTAAACCAAAAGGCCTTCCAAGGTATGTCTGTCTTTCACAAAGAGGGCAAACAGGTGGGTGTTTCTTTCTTGTGGATCAATTCCGCTAAGAGGGACAGAGTGGGAGAGGCAACAAGGCTTCACAAAGTACAAAGTACTAACATAGAAGAGTTTTTAGAAACCTAGTCATTTTCTTATCTATTTCTTTGTCGTGAGAGTGTTTTTTAATTTTTGCGTTGAATTAATTAAATTTATTAGGGTTTGGGATTATTGTTTAAATAGGCTAAGGGCTATCTTGGTATTTCACTAACCCTTTCTACATTTTAAACAAATTTAAAATTAAAGTGTTTTGCAATTTGATTCAACCGAATCGCGGAACAGATTAATCTCCACAGACCTAGGGGTCCAAATTTAACACCAAGAAATTATCAAATAAATCCTTATTAAATCATATCATTTCCTTTTAGTCCATATAGATGCTCAAACGAAATAAACAGCTATCTAGGGGACCAAATAGATATATTTAATTACAAGCTCCAGTGGATCCAACCCAGTACCCTTTTATCTCATAAATGTAGTGGGCTTAGTCTATTAATTCTGACCCGTTCCATTGTAGGCATAGACTTGCACTCTTAAACTAAATACTCTTATTATTAGAAAACTTATTAATTTAATTTGATTAAATTATTACTTTAAGGCGCTGTTTGGTTTGGAAAAAATACACATGGGAATGAGAATGAGAATGAGGTATTCCTATTTTTGTTATTCGGTTGGTAAAAGAAAAACCCAGAAATGAGAATTCCATTACCCTAGGAAAAGCAATTAGTCATTCCCCCCCCACCCCCTTGGGAATCAACTTTGATTCCTGACTGAAATAAAATAAAAGCATGACTTTTCACTTTTTGAAGAAAAAAAGTTATAATATTTTTTAAAAAAAGTAAAATTAATTAAAAAATATTATAATATTTTAAAAATATAAATAAATTTAAAAATTATAATATTTTTTAAAAAGTAATAAATTAAAAAAAATTGTAATATTTTTTTAAAAAGGTTAATAAATTAAAAAATTATAATATTTTAAAAAAATTTTATAAATTAAAAAAAATTATAATATGCAAAAAAAGTTATAATATTTAAAAAAATTAATAAAAGGTTATAATATTTAAAAAAAGTTAATAAATTAAAAAATGTTATAGTATTTTTTATAAAAGGTAAAAAAATAAATAAAGTGCAAGAAAAATGAAAATGAAAATTCATATTTTATGATAACAATGGTATATATTTATTATTATTATTATTTTATATATTTTTACAACGAGTAATTTAAAATTTTGATATTACTTCCGATTCTAAACTTTTTTTAATCCAAACAACTTCCACAGAAATCATATTCCGATTCCATACTAAACCAAATGGGAGAAATAAATAGCCATTCTGATTCAGATTTCATCTCATTCTGATTCCGATTCCAGAGTTCAAACCAAACGGACCCTAAGTTTTATCCATTGAGTAATAGAATTACATAGATATCCTTATAAGACACTAATAATTGAACATGAGTTGAATTAACCGTTTTACCTCTCCAACTACATCTTACCATTGAGACCAGTTTTACATCTAATGAATGAATTAGTTGAATGAACTTATTTCATTAAATACTCTACCAAAATTTATAATTTAAACCTTATAAAACCCTTAAGGCAGTGTTCCTTAAACCTTACGAAGTTATGAATTCTGTATATATAGAATAATGTTCTCTGTCTTACTGAACTTATAATCTCAACTAGCCAAGGTATTGATCTTTATGATAAAGATCTCACTTTCTATTCTAATTAAAGATTGCAGCTTTCAAGCCAGAGGTATACTACCTACTCAGTATTAAGGTAGATATAGCTAAGTTGCTCTGGTATAAAGTTTACATTTACAATAACAGTTATTATGCTGAACCATAAACTTCACGTGGCTTTGTTCAATGTAATCATAATACACAAGTGTCTTTGCTTAAAATCTCAACTTTAATAATTCGAGACTCATCATCCCCACGGAGGCAAACGACATAACAACCTTGTCCAAACAGAGAGCCCAACTTTGTTTATAGGTTTTGAACTTAATTCGAGCAATGATAAAATTTCGGATCCTCTATATATGACTATCTCATATAACCAAAAACTTCATCGTTGTACTAGCTTGGGACCCTTAATTATTGATGTTCTATTAGAGAGAAGAGATAACAATGATTGAATAGAAAAATAATTTTTTATTTATTCACAACTTATTTACAATTACATAAATATGTCTTACCCTAAAGGCATATCTTCAACAACCAAACCATCCCCCACAAATTCGAATGGTGTTACTCAGTTTATAGATTCTGGTGGTAGAGGATTGTCGCTAATTTCAATTAGTGTTATTGTGTTGTTGTTTTGGTGCTGTTATGTTTTGTGGTGGCTCTGGATTGTATGGTGGATGGTGGCGATGTTGGGTTCTAGCCTTGTGGTTGCATTGGGTTGTGGCTAGCCATCCCTTTTGCTCCTCCTTGTTCTTCAGTTTCAATCATAATAAAAGATCTACTATAACTTTTCCCCTCTTTTTTTTCCTCATTCACTTTTCTTGGTTACGTAAGGGATGGAAGCTTTGTGGCACTAGGTTTATTACGCAATTTTCTAGTGTTGGCTTGTTGCGAGGCACAGAGGTACTGGACTATGGCTTTGGTGTTGGAGCTGGCTTGTGGCTTTGGTAGGGCATTGACAAGTTTGGGGTGATAATGGTGGTGGTGCAGAGCTCAAGCTTGTCACATTGCTAGTTTAGTGCTAAGCTGGGTTTTGGTTATGGAAGTGGCAATGTTACGTTGTTGTGGTCTTGTCACTGGCGTTGGATTGCAAAGTTGATTGGGCTGAGGCTTTATGGGTAGGATTTGTGGTAGTAGTGCTAGGTTTTGAAAGGTTGCATGGATTTACATCTTGTCCGTGAAATAGAAATTGTTAAATGGGTAGTTAAGCTCAAATAATTTTTGTTCTAATCGGTGAAAGTTGGGAAATTTGCCAAAATGGCCTCCAAGAGGGGTCTAAAATGAAAAATAGCCTTTCACTCATAATCCTCTCATGCCAATAGCCATCCGCTATAGTATTTTTGAAACTTTGACAAAATTACACCGGTCTGCAATAACCCCATGCACGCTGGCTTCCATCGTCATTTGAATCCATTGTTTGAAAACTCTCCTGCTTCTGAGCTCCCGGTTCATTGCTTTCCAATCTAATACTCTACATCTTTCTCATTTCATCTCAAAGCTAAGCTAATCTCGTTTTAGTCAGTATTCTCTGCGTAACCTTGTTTATTTTTTCTGTCTCTTATGTATAGCCAGAGTTAGGGAAGCGATTAGTGGATAAGGCGGGCGGTGTAGGTGTAGAACGATCTCCACGGTTTTTTAGACAACCGTCATGGTTTGGTCCTTCCCTCAAACCATTAAGCACCATATCCACGGTTTGCTCCTCAGCGGTCATGGTTGAGATGAGAAATTGCTTCTCAACCGTGACGGCTGAGTCTTAAACCGTGGATATAGTGCTTCATTGTTTGAGGAAGAGACCAAACCGAGGTGGCTGACTAAAAAATTGTGGAGATCATTCTCCAAGGTTCTCTTCATGGCCATCACTGTTAGGAGGGAACATTTCCTCTCAATAGTGACTGTTATGAAGAGAACCATTGAGAACGATCTCCACATTTTGTAGAGATATTTGGATAACTGTGGAGATGCTCCACGATTTGCAACAATTTCCTACACACCATGGAGCACGATCTCCATGAATTGTAGGAAGTTTCTTTAGACCGTCACGGTCCACGTTCCAATAAGCAATTAGACCATGGCCAAGAAGTCAATATGGCATTTTTGTGTTTCATGTTTAGCCATTTAACCATTTGAATTGTTTAATGTATGCAAAAAATGGCTATGGGTGTTCCGCACGTGTCATTTGAATTGAAGATCCCGTGTGAAGAATTTTACCGTGCTAGTGCCACAAATATGTCATCATTGAAACCATTTTAGTTTATCAGGGAGAAGTTGACTAGGAAACAACGCAAGTTGCTCCGAAAGATATGTTTTGGGTACTTACTGGATATCGATGATAAATTGATATACCCGATTCAGTTGATCCACAACATCCTCTTAAGAGAGGTTCGCACCCACAATCTTCTGATGGAGATGTGGTTCCTCGTTTCAAGTAAAATAATTGTTTCTAGTGTGTTGTCTAAATGCCAAATCTTTACCGCACTAATACCATGTTGTTTGACGTAAACTAGGGAAGATAATCTGATTAAGTGCGTATGAATTCAGCGTTATTATGGGATTGAAATTTGGAAAGTTACCAATTGGGAAGCGGAAGCCTAGGACCACACTAAGTGATCGATACTTTGGGGGGAATATCATTACAGTGTCTGAGATGAAGCAGATTGTCAATAAAATAAATTTCAAGTATATACCAGATGAGGACGCAGTGAAGATAGCTTTATTGTACATTGTGGAGAGGTTTGTTGTTGCAAAGAATAGGAAACGAGCATCAATGATGAGTGATTATCACTACTAGAAGATCTCGATACGTTCAACGCTTCTCCATGAGGTCGAGTTGCGTTCGAAGACTTATCCAAGTTGCTTGATGGCTGGTATCTCAGATTCAAGGAGAGGCTTAGGACGAAATCGAAGCACGCTACGGAGAGATATGATATTTTTGGGTACACGTTTGCCTTCCTAGTGAGTTGCTCCCACAGTTGATATTTCTTGTTTTCATCAAGCAATTTAAATGTATTGATCAAACTTATTTGCTTTGCAGTATCTTTTAGGTTTGGGCTTACAAATCAATTCCTTATACCGGCAAGGAATATGGTTCATGTCCCATTGACCGTTCGTCTATGATGAGGATACTGAAATGGCAAACGGTTAGATTTCTGACACACGACAAAGTCAACGTCAGTGTTTTCAAGTTTCATGAGGTACAATAATTAATTTATTTCACATTATTTCTTTTATGTTAATTCATAAAATTTACTTAAGGAAAACACAATTGGATTACATTGGTGTGTAGAGATTGAAGCCTATGTCGATATTCGAGCCCACGGATGAAGAGATGGCGACATCGTGGTATCAACAGTTGGTTGCTTCGATAGGTGGGAGAACTGGCACCCACTTACTAGAAGTAACAACTCAGTTAATCCTGTCGATGTCTCTAGGTTCTCCAGAGGCTCATCCATCACCTCATCCATTTGTCGAGACACCAGTTCCACATGGGGTAACTGACACCGAGGTTGCTCCTCAAGTCTCTGTACTGCGGTCGGAGCCACTTCATACACCCCTAATAGCTCATACCTCAGTTCCCCACACTTAGACATCGGTAAGGTTGTTAATGTTTTCATCAGATTTGGTTATATTGTGATTTGCTAACAACACATGATATGTTTACAGGTTGACACTCCTTCATTGTCACTGAAACAAATGTTCCAACAGCTTATAGACATGATTAGGACGTCAATAGACACTGTATGTACAACGGTCCATGACCTTGGTGATAAGATTGAGGAGGTAAAAATCGTATCTGTACATGATACTGATTAGCACTTAAAAGTGTACATTTATTACGAGCTTAAATAACATTTATTTACACTTTAAGTGCTATTAATTTGAATATTTATATTGATTTGAGCTTAAAAGAATTATTCTTACCAATTGTAATTTTTGAATTCTCTGATGCAGGCCAAGTAAAATGAGCATAACTTTCAGTCCAAGAGCCCAATTGCTACAAACTTTATATGTCCAAAAACTTCAGACAATTGTCCACAAGTGTTAAGAAGAACATAAGACCCAAATCAAACGTTTAAGAGGTCAAATATGGGCTGCAACAGAACCCAGATTTTTAGAAGCTCAACCTGACCTAC
>JANLJB010029861.1:2633-18065 GCA_026212285.1 Bursera cuneata
CAGAAAATACTATTCACAGCATTCACCCTAGGTGAAACTCTCTCAGAACTGCTATTTCAATTCCTCATCAGGACATCATCGGAGTACAGCCCATTAGGCATCCGAATATATTGGCTGTAAATCATCACACGGGCACAATCCGCCGTCCCGAACACCAAGTGTCGAGCCCATGATTTACAAGGTATGGTTAGCTTCTAGCAAAGCACCAAGCCCCCCAACTATTCGAAAGTGTGCATAAAGTCACATAACCTTCGTCAGGCGTAGTTCTATGTAATTAAATCCTATATCATATGTAATGTAAGGGGTCTATGGATGGAACGTGTCTTCCTATACAACGCCGAACATTTAGGATCCTCGTTTACCGTGCGATTCTCTATTATGAGCCGTGACCGAAAACAATTCTCGTCACGTTCTTGTATGCCGACTGGGCTATGAGTAATCGCCGTCGAATTCGGTGTGACATTATCTCCATATACTCGGAGTGATATGTCCCCTCTTGACACTACACCTACTCTTAAATAGGTCATAGCACGCCCGACGATAAACGGTTCTCTAACCCGGAAGAAGTTATTTTCGCAAGTGTCAAAGCGAACCGATCTCTAAATGAGATGGTCGTGTAAGTCTCAGGTCTAAGGATTACTTACACCTACCCTGAACGGACCTCCCATAGACACATGTATTACTAATGGGATTCCGCATCGGGCCGTGTCCAGTGATATGTTCCCGCGTCAAAACGGCTAACAATGTTCCCCTATATACTTGCATAAGTATCCGATACTTAGATGTATGAAAATCATACTGCTATACTTCTATAACCAGTACAAGTGTAATACTAGTCTATCTATACTGCGGATGTCCAGTCTCGACAGTACTTCGACCATGGACGTTTTAATGATGTTATGTTTATCGAATCCATTTCTGTCTCACAATCAAATCATTCATTTATCAACATCATATAGACATTCATCATCACATTTTAATGTAATCTAATTACAAGCAATGATAAAGAAAGTGTAATTTTCTTTATTACATAAATCAAAAATGTATAATATACGAATATATATTCACATCGTGATGCTCTTTGGCACAGATAGTCTAACAAATGAGTGTAACCTAAACCTCATCTCACGTCAAAACCCACAGAACTCACGTGACCCAAACCACAACACACGTAAATGTTTCACATTTCTACTCTTTATGACAAATATGCAATAAATCTCTATAAATCATGTACTAAACCCACATACAAATCTCAATCCAACATCCTAAGTGAAAGTAATCTGAACCTAACCAAACCCTAACCCACAATCACCTAATAAACCGATTAAAATGAAATAGAAGTGAATAGAAGTGATTTTCCTACCTTGCGTCGATGATCTGCGGAAGCCCTGGAGCTTTCTCTATCTTCTCTCTCTTTTCCTTCTTCTTTCTCTTCTTCTCCTTTTCTCCTTCTTCGTGCCTCTGTCGCGTGAAAAATGAAAGAAAAAGGCTAGGGTTTCCTTTATAAAAGAGTTTTGGGACATGCTCGATATTTTAGAATATTTAGTTTTATGAAAATCTGCATCGATGCCGCGGCGCAGAGCGTTTTACGTCGCAGTTTGAAATCACGCCCCGACGTGGAATCGATTCCATGCAATGGCGCGAACTCTCTGACTTTGGCACATTAAGTTTCACCAATTTGGCACTTCTAGTTCCACGTTGCTGCGTCAACTCCCTGCCAGGTGAGGAACTGTTCCAAATTCAACCAACTCTTCACACAATCCATCCCAATTACGTTTATACACATAAACAAATAACGAAACATATGTAGGAAGATAAAAAATTTTCACTGTCCCACATTTTTAGGATGTTACAATCTACCTTCTTTAAAAGAAATTCGTCCCCGAATTTCCATAACATGGTTCAAATCAAACTCTCATATCTAACACATCAGGATACTTCTCGCGTATCTCTGATTCTAACTCCCATGTAGCTTCCTCAAAATTATGATATCTCCACAGAACCTTAACTAGGGGAATAACCTTACCTCTCAGGACTTGTTCTCTGGAGTCCAAAATCTATACGGGAGCTTCCTCAAATGAGACATCTGGATAAAGATCCAATCTACTCCAGTCTAATACATGCCTTAGGTCAAGTTGATACTTCTTTATCATTGACACATGAAAGGTATTATGAATTCCTGACAACTGTGGTGGCAATGCCAACTCATAAGTCACCTCTCTCACTGTTTCAAAATTTCGAATGGCCCAATATACCGTGGGGACAACTTTTCTTTCTGCCAAAACACATTAATCCTTTCCGTGGGGACACTTTCAAAAACACATGATCACCTACCTCAAATTCTAAGGACTTTCTCCGTTTATTAGCATAGCTTTTATGTCTACTTTGAGCTGTAAGGATACGCTGACGTATCAACTTCACTTTTTCTGTAGTCTCCCGAACCATTTTAAGACCCAATATATCAGTTTTCCCAACCTCTATCCAGCACAGTGGTGATCTATATAGCCTACCATAAAGTACCTCATATGGTGCCATCCCAATGCTAGTCTGAAAGCTATTATTATATGCAAATTCTACCAACAGGAGGTGATCTTTCTAACTCCCAGAAAAATCTATAACACAAGCTCTTAACATATCCTCTAGGGCCTGAATAGTCCTCTCGGATTGACCATCTTTCTGAGGATGGTAAGCAATACTGAACATTAACTACGTACCCATAACCCTCTGAAAACTTTGTCAAAATTGTGTTGTGAACCGTGGGTCTCTACCAGACACAATGAATTTGGAACCCTATGCAGTCTTACAATTTCTTTAACGTACAACTTACTTAACTTACTCACCGAATCTGTTGTACTTATGGGAAGAAAATGAGATGTCTTCGTCAATCTATCAACAATAACCTATATAGTATCCTTACCCCTTAGAGAATGTGGTAACCCAGTAACAAAATCTATAGTAACGTCCTCCTATTTCCATTCCGCTACAGGAAGCGGTGGGAGTAGTCTCGCAGGTCTTTGATGCTCAGCCTTCACTTGCTGACAAGTAAGGCATCTAGATACATATTCAGTAACATCTCTTTTCATTCCTCTCCACCAATACTGCCTTCTCAGGTTATGATACATCTTCGTGTTAACGAGGTGAATAGCAAATCTGGAGTAGTAGAACTCTTCTAGAATAGCATTTCTACACCTATCGTTAGATGGCACAATCAATCTATTCTTAAATTTCAAACATCCATCTGATCCAATTTTCCAATCACCAACTTCCTTGTTTTGCAAGATCTGTGAGTGAATGAAGTTAGTCTCGATGTCTTGAGCCTGTAGTTCTATCACTCTCTACACAAGGGCTAGTCTCGCGGAGACTGCATAAAAATGAACCCGTTCCTCTTGTTCACCTTTCCAGAAGTTATACTCTTGTGTGGAATGTACCATTTCCCATTATTCCCTCATTGCACTAATCATGCCCCTAGACTTTCTACTTAGTGCATTGGCTACCACATTAGCCTTTCCAGGGTGATATTGGATGGAAAAGTCGTAATCCTCCTATACTTCCATCCATCTTCATTGCCTTAGGTTTAAGTCTTTCTGTGTAAAGATATACTTCAAACTCTAATGATCACAAAAGACTTCAAACCTTTCCCCATACAAGTAATGCCTCTAAATCTTTAAGGCAAATACAACCGCGACAAGTTCCAAATCGTGAGTAGGGTAATTCTGCTCATGTAGCTTCAACTGGCGGAAAGCGTAAGCTATTATTTTCCTTTGCTGCATTATTACACATCCTAACCCATTCAAGGAAGTATCCGTATACACCACATAACTCAATCCGGATTGTGGTATCACTAAAACAGGAGCTGAAGTCAACCTGACCTTCAACTCAAGGAAAGCTTGTTAACAGGCTTTGTCTCACTCAAATCTTACTTCTTTTCGGGTTAGTCTTGTCATTGGAGTAGCCTATCTGGAGAAGTTCTCAACAAATCTCCCGTAGTACCCCGCTAATCCCAAGAAACTACGTATCTCAAATACATTTCTTGGTTGTTCCCAGTTCAATACTGCTTCAATCTTAGCCGGATCTATAGAAATTCTTTTTTTCAAGACCACATGTCCCAAAAATTTCACCTTTGTTAACCAAAACTCACACTTGCTCAACTTGGCATACAAACCATGTTCTCTCAATAACTAGAGTACCACGTGTAAATGTTGAACATGTTCCACCTTGGAGGAGGAATAGACCAAAATATCATCCATAAAGATCACTACAAACTGGTCCAGGTACGGCTTGAAAATTCTATTCATTAAGTCCATAAAGGTTGCAGGTACATTGGTTAGCCCAAATGGCATAACTAAGAACTCATAGTGTCTATACCGAGTATGGAAAGCTATCTTCAGTACATCCTTATCCCACCTTCAACTGATAATACCCCAAACAAAGGTCCACCTTTGAAAAGTATCTTGACCCTTTCAACTGATCAAATAAATCATCAATTCTGGGCATAGGATACTTATTCTTCACCGTCACTCTATTTAACCGCCTATAATCTATACATAGCCTCAGAGATCCATCTTTCTTTTTCATAAATAGTGTTGGAGCACCCCATGGTGAAGTGCTAGGCCGAATAAAACCTTTACCCAACAGCTCTTCCAATTGAGACTTCAACTCTGTTAGTTCGATAGGAGCCATGCGATACGAAGCAATGGATACGGGTGTAGTTCCTAGATGTACATTAATATAGAATTCCACTTCCCTCATGGGAGGTGGTCTTGGCAACTCCTCAGGAAACACATCAGGAAATTCCCTCACTACTCTTGGGAATTCAGAAACCTGTTTTTCTATTTCTTCTGCTAGCATACTAGCCATCACACTCCTCACCTCTCTTTGCTTTAGCACACCCCACAAGGAGTACGGTAGAGACATCTGTTTATCCATATAAAAACTAAATTCAAATCCTTCAAGAGTCCACATTGTTACTTTCTTCTTATGACAATCTAATGTGACTCTAAAAGTCGACAACTAATCCATTCCTAATATCACATCATACTTAGATAACTCCATGAGTATCAAATCAAATTTCAACTTATAACACCCAATTTCTAACATACATGACCTACATACCCTCACAGTCTCAACTGCACTACCCTTTGGTGACATTACGTTCAACCTATATTCCAACATTTCCATTTTCAACCCCAAAGCACATGCAAACTGAGTGGATATAAACGAATGAGTAGCACCAAAATCAAACAAAACACGTGTCAATGTATTAAAAACCATAAATGTACCTCCTATCACCTCATGGTCCACCAATCTAGATGACTGACCCATAGCAAAAACTCGTCCCTGAGTCGTCTGTCCATGTATTCCCTCCCTTTGAAACGATGTTTGTAGTCTATAAGAATGAAAAAGGGCTAACTTGAGACCCTTAAGATGACTATTGAGATTGAACTGGATATCGTTGCATCTGCGGTTGTCTAACTTATGGCCTGGATTCTTGTTAGAAGGTAGGTTGAGTCTGACTGGTTGCCCCTTGAACACCAATCACCCTGGATGGATAATCCTTTCGCATATGACCAAACTGTCTGCATCCATAATATTGTGGACACTCACGGCGTATATGACCCATTCTCCCATATTGGTAGCACTTACTTGGTGATGATTGAGAACCTAAAGAAGAACTCCATGATGGTGTCTTCTATCTCTTACTAAACTGCTCACCCGGCTTTGGTCCCCTAGGAGGTACTCCAGGTCCTCACATTTTCTTTGTCTGCCCAACCTCCTGTTCGGCTATCAAGGCAGTCTCAACCACCTCTGCATAGCTTGTCAATCTCAACACTGCTATCGCAGATCCAATATCTACCCTTAATCCCCTTTGAAATCTCTTAGCCTTTATAGCATCATCACTCACCAACCCAATTACAAACCTAGACAATGCCGTAAACTGCGCCTTATATTGTTGCACAGTCATGTTCCCTTGTTTCAAGGCTACGAATTCTTCCTCTTTCTGGTATCATACCACCATGGGAAAATACTTATCAAGAAAGGCAATATAGAAATCGTTCCAGACAAGAACTTCCCCTTCTCTGATTCTTTCCATGGATGCCCACTACTGTAATGCATCACCTGTCAACAAGTGAGTCGCCACTCTCACCCTCAATTCTGGCTCAACCTCTAAAAGATAAAATAACCTCTCTACCCTCATCAACCAATCCTTCGCTACCGTAGGATCGGGCTCACCATTAAAAACTGAAAGGTTATGCCTTTGAACATCTCTTAGTACACTCCTCATTCTCATCTCAATACTTTCCCTTTGTACTGGAGAAAATAGTTGTTGACTGGCACGGAAGGTCTCTCTAACCATGGTCACCATAGTCTCGGCCAACGTATTTGCCACATCTCTCATAGCCCTTACAAATTCATCCCCCTCACCTCTTGGAGGGTTAACTCGGGTAGCTCTTCTACCTCGTCGACTCATTGTCAAACGCCTTCAAAATAAAATACTATCAGTTTTATAATCCAAATCATGTGTGCCATAGTCACACACAATCATCCAATTCATATATTCCTACTGGGCACTATACAGACTCAAACTCTTTCCTAACCACCCTACCTACATCTTAGGTCCACAGTGTAGAGCCCGTGCTTTGATACCATTTTGTCATGACCCGGAATCCCTTATACAGGAATTCTAGGGGTGAACTATGTAAATGAAATTAAATAAAATTAAAATTCATGCATTTATAAATAAAATATAGTTTTTATACAAATATTCGTAACTCGAATCTTTTACATAATATTTCAAAATACAAGATGGATGTCTAGGTTCATTCTAATTTCCTTGGAAGTCTCTAAGTGAGCTCCGGAACATCCCCATCTGATGATTGACCTCTGGTACCTGTGGAAGGAAAAAGGTGAGCAAACACAGCCCAGTAGGAATCTCACAATATACACAAAACTATAGCATTTTAATTCAAAGCATGCACATAATCACAGATCAGGTATCCACGATCCTTAACCATATCCATACCTCGTAGTCTCTCATCAAACAACACACACACGGGCACCTCTAAGACCTAAAACTGTACACAATGTCACAAATATTTCCTCTCAGGTCCCTCAACTCATATCTAAGGCCTAACACTATACTCAATGTCACGAGTGTTTTCCCTTAAGTCCCACAACACACACACACGGGCACGTCTAAGGCCTAACATTGTACGTAATGTCACAAGTGTTTTCCCTTAAGTCCCACAACACACACCAAGATTATCCCATACGATAACCTTGACACAAAACAACCGTACGTTGGCCTCAAGCCTCTATTCCACATACTATCTCGCTTATTTATCTCGAAATCAACCTATAATACTTAGAGGTGAGTTAGACACAACCAACTCCTCACATATTCATCAATGAGTGTAACCTAAACCTCATCTCGCGTCAAAACCCACGGAACTCACGTGACTCAAACCACAACACGCGTAAATGTTTTACATTTCTACTCCCTATGACAAATACGTAATAAATCTCTATAAATCATGTACTAAACCAACATACAAATCTCAATCCAACAATCCTAAGTGAAAGTAATCTCAACCTAACCAAACCCTAACCCACATTCACCAAATAACCCGATTAAAATGAAATACAAGTGAGTAGAAGTGATTTCCCTACCTTGCGTCAATGATCCACAAAAACCCTGGAGCTTTCTCTCTTTTCTCTCTCTCTTCCTTCTTCTTTCTCTTCTTCTCCTTTTCCCCTTCTTCGTGCCTCTATCACATGAAAAATGAAAGAAAGAGGCTAGGGTTTCCTTTTTAAAAGAGTTTTGGGACACACTCGGTATTTTGAAATCTTTAGTTTTACGAAAATACGCATCAGCGCCGTGGAGCAGAACTTTTTACGCTGCGTCGCTAAACTGTGCCCCGGCATGGAATGGGTACATCATGCCATAGAGTGGAATCGATTCCACACAATAGCGCCAACTCTCTGACTTCGGCACATTAGGTTTCACCGATTTGGTGCCTCAGCGTTAAATAAGTTTCATGCCGCAGCGCCAACTCCCTGCCAGGCAAGGAACTATTCCAAATTCAACCAACTCTTCGCACAATCCATCCCAATTACGTTTATACACATATCTCAAACAACGATGCGTCTAAATGATGATTACATATGTAGGAAGATAAAAAATTTTCACTGTCCCACATTTTTGGGAAGTTACAAAGAGTTTAAGTATGTAGCCTTTCCTTTTTCACTGTTCTCACATTTGAATTTTTGTGATTGAAACTTTGTTCAGTTGTTGCCAAAATTCTCTTGAGCCAAGCCAAAATAGTCATTAACAAAAAAAAAAAAAAGCTAGTTCATCTTTGGGTATTTTTATTTCTTGTTAAAAAAAACAATTGAAGGTAACTCGGGGTAAGGGCGACCTTGTGAATGTCTGGTAGGCGCACTTTCATAGGATCGATTCCCCCAAAGGAACCATGTGTTGAATAAAAACAACAAAGAAAAACATAAAAGAAAAAAACAAGTAATAAAAAGAGGTCCTAGAGATCTTTGAAGAATGTGAAAAGTGTTGTTGCAAAAAGTTGAAAAAAATAGAGCTTTGGTGTGAGTTGTATCCTTACAAATCCTTTGAAGTCACGATCATTTTCACCTCCATCCATAGGCACATGCTTGATGTTTCTTGCTTAGGGAGTTTGATTAGAATATAATTTAGACAATATGATATCTTTGTAATCCTAGTATTTGATTCTTTCATGAGATCTATTTTGCAAACGTATGAGAGGTCATTCTTTATATCCATATCCATATGCGAAGTTATATTTGCTATTTCTTGTTAAATAAGTTCGCTCTGCATATGTTTGATGAGTGTTTTTAAACCTAAGATCAATGTGCTTTAATGACTGAATCTTGTGAGGTTTAGAGTTGAAGCAAATTTAGATTCTTGACATTAGGTTTAGGGGAATTCGATAAGGATATGTTTTGAGCATTGGAATATGGATGCATGGCATGTATTTGATTTGCATAATGAGCTTTACTGTGTTGAGAATGTGAATGTAATTGTTTATGAGATATGTAGTTAGAATCCATAATGTTATGCAAGGCATGAATGTATTGTTGATTTAAGCTTTTCCATTAGTTTTTAAAGTTTCATTTATCCTTTTCTTTTAGTTTTGCTCGAGGACTAGCAAAATCTAGGTTTGGGTGAATTTGATAAGCTAATATTTGTCATAGTATTTTGTTATGTTTTTACCCTTAATCATGCATTTTATTTGAGGAACATGTTGTTTTGAGGTGGTTTTTGATCTTTTATAGGTGTTTAAGCCTTTGGAGATCATTTGAAGGAAATTATTAAAAAAAAAAAAAGGCAATGGAAATGGTGATATCAAGAGAATTTGGACCCAAAAACATCTCTTAGTATTTTAGGCATAACGTTCTCATCAAATATTTAAATATAATGATTTTGGTGGAATTGATAATCTTAAAGATAGAGCTACAACTTTTATGTTTATGACTTTTCTAATTCGAGTACTGCGGCACTTAAAATCACTGGCGCAACATTGAGAAAGTAGAGAGTTGAGCACCACGGTGCCTAAAAGCCAAGGCTGCAGTGGTGGCCTAACATCTGCACTTCCAATTTTGCCCAGTTTTAAAAGTAATCTCAATTATTATATAAAGGGATTATTTTTAGAGAAAGGGGGACAACTTTGGAGGACTGAAAGACTTTTCTAACACTTTTCTTTCACCTCTGTCCATCAATTCTCACGAATCTATACCATAATCCACCATATCTACATCAAATCTTCATCTAATCTGTATCAAAGGATTATAGAGGAAGATCAACCAATTCAAGACTTGATTGATTTCATGATTAAGGGAGATTTCTTGTTTAGATTTGATTAGTTTTGATTATTTTGAATTATTTATTAATTGTACTCATTGATTTGAATTTGATTATGAGTAGCTAAATTTATTTTGGGTATTTAGCAAATGTCATAATGATATTGAATATTTGTTGATTAATATTTGAATCAAATATTTAATTAGTTATTGTTTATTGTACTTATAATCTTTGATTATGAATTGTGATTGGCCATCCATGTTTGTAATTGAAGTAAAAGATTGGGAATTAAGATTAAACACATCATTGATTCCTAATTTATCTCTATTAAACAAGTTTTTAAATTGATTCATGATCATTGTCTTGATTTGGAGGGTTGTGTAATTTCCTATTGCATATGCCAATTAATTTAGTGACAACCTGATCATGGAAGTCACTAATTGATTGTAAGTGAGAGTTAACTAAGATTATTGGGATTCTTCAGCCTTAGTAGAATGACCAATAATCAAGACTTCAGTGAAAATTGTGTCGATCACCCAATAACTCAATCCATGATTGATATTAGCTAAATCACAATCGCATTCATATTGTTTCATCGAGACTTAAATTCTTTTAATTTTGTATTATTTTTATTTAATTGATTGTTTATTTTAATTATATTCAATTTTGGAAACATTAATTATTTAATTTAGTAATTTTAAAGAAAATATTAAGAATTTAGACCACTATAATTCCGTAAGAGATCGATCTTAGGGTGAACTCATCATTATTTATATATTGATTCGTGCATTTATGAACATTTAAATTTTGCACATTTATAACTTATGGTTGTTGGCCTTATAAACTCAATTATGTTAAAAGGGTATTCTTGGTATCCTCTAGGAAAGCTATGATTATACTTCTTAACAAATATATTTAGAATCCATTGAATATTAGTTTGTGTAGGATGGAACCTAAGTTATATTACCAGAAAATAATTAGATTAAATAAAATTGTTGGTCTTCATGATATGATATAATACTCGGTCGGCTCTGTGGTAGCATGTGAATTTGACTTCAATAAATTCTAATCCTGCTGGCAACACCAGCACCAGCACCGTTCGTATTATTGATCTTGTGAATAAATCATGACCGTAAGATTAAGATTGATTAGTCTTAGTCCAACACAAGAAAATACAACACGGTCTTATGACGCGTACGATCCGAATTATTCTTCTAAATAATCTTGTGACCCCCACACTTATTCATTAAATAAATTTTAGCCACACTTCCCAAGGACAGATGTTCATTGTGATGAACCTTCCATCTCCCCAGTTCAAAGTTGCAGAAATTCTTTTAATATTTTCACGGCATTGAAGGCTGCTCCTATCCAACTTCTTCCTTTTCTAATGTTGAAATTTAAAACGCAAAAGTATTTGAAAAATTACCCAACTGTCCAATTTGTTTATTAACTAATTAACAATGGAATTATCAAACAATGTTCAATGTTCGTTGGATATTATGTTATGTTGTTGAGTATTATTTTTGTACTTGGAGAATTAAAAGTAAAATTAATACTAGATAGAAATAAAATTGTGGAGTAATATTTTCTATTATTTAATTTTTAGTATCTATTAATTATATTAAAAATATAATATAGTTTTTGGGACAAAAATTAACTAAAGCGATTTGGATTGAAACATCATATTATTCAAACTTTTATGAAAATTAAATCTTATCAATCAATAGACATTTAATAGCAACTTCTCGGCTTTTCTAACCTTTCCTTCTTCTTTATTCCAAATTTACAAATTTGTTTTAAAAAAATAGATAATTAATATCTTTCATCTGCTCTTCGTTTTTTTTTTTAAAAAAAAATATATAAACAGAAATTATAAAGTACTGAACAATAATAATTTTGTCGAGACAAAAACAAATATATAATAAATCAAAAGAATATATTTTCCAAGTATTATTTGTGGTGCCTGAAAACTCCAACTTTTTAAATTTTATAAAAGTTAAATATTTAAAAAATGGAACGGAATATTAAGTATTATGTTACTTTTAATTGGTATTATATGTGTTTTTAACAGGTGAAATTTAATTTTCATAAAAGTTAACCAATTATGTAACATTGTATATAAAATCAGTAAGATGTAATTTTGGTAAACATTATGTTGAATTTCAATGATTCTAATTATATATTAGTGGAGGAGATGTTATCTTCATTAAAATAATTTCATACACACAACACTAGTCTCTTCCAAATTAGATTTAATGTTCATTTTATAGATGAAATGTTAATAAAATGACTAAACCCTTTGTCGTTTCAGTCCAAATCAAATCAACTAATCCAATCAAAATTAGAAAACATATAGTTATTGTAAAAAATATTTTTAGAAATACAAAAAAAAAAAATCATATTTTAAAAGATTTAGCCCAAACCTAGTCCAATAAATAAGAAATTTTAAACTTTACATATTATTCAACAATTCTGTAATATCGCTCATCATTTAATTTTTTTTTGTTATTCATTTATTTATAAAAATAAATATTATTGTATTTGTAATTTTTCTCACTGTATTTAAAAAGCCAAACGTCCTAACTCGAGACTCCATTTGCATTCTCTCTCGAGGTGGCGAAAGATGGCCGGTTGAAACATGAGGCACACACGTGGCCGAATCTGCCACGTGTTAGTAAATGATTGAACATAGTAATAGTGGTCCCGACAGAGGGTGGCGTGTATAGGCAAGACAGCCCATACAGACAAGACAGGAGTCATGAAACACAACTCACTGTTTCGAAGAATCGTCCACGTGTCACCTCTTAACGATTTTTAAGATACTTTTTGCACCGCTACCAGCCTCCCACTCATAAGTAATTTTCATCCTTTTTACCCCAGTCCTCGGATTATTTGGTATTCATAATAAGGAGTCCTTTAATTTTAATTTGTTGCATCCAAGGTTATTGCAAGCAAAAGAAGAGTTTTAAACAAGGAAATTTGAAAAATCAATGAGCATGCATCTCTCTTTAGAGGTTTTGAAATATTTATTCATAGACTAAGGTAGCTTAACTTAACATTTATATGTAAATTTCCATAGAAGATAATAATAGTTAAGTGAAGAGAGAGAGATCTGGAGCCCCACATTTAAACACGGCTTTTAAGCTGTAAATAATAAATTTAACAACTACTAATTTGACTAACTAATTTAACAACCTGAAATTAGGAATCCAGTTTATCAAATAAATTGAATTTTTTTTTTTAATATAATAAAAAAGTAAAAAGAAAAAGAGAGAGAGAGAGAGATGTGTCTATAAAAAGAGAGAGGAGAGAGAGAGAGAGAGAGAAACGAAGAGGAAAGAGTTTTTGTTACCGTCGATTCATATTCGTTGCTCTTTCTCCTCACCTCTAAAAGTGTTCGGAGAAGGAAAGGAAATTAAAGAGTGCTCAATTGTATTATTTGTATTGTAGGTGGTGGTGAAGAAGAAGAGGAAGAATGGGTAAAGAAAGAGATCAGAAAGAGAAAGGAGATAAGAAGATGCTGCTTGGGTTAATATGGAACTGTGCAGCTGAGCTCAAACTTTTATTGGTAGCTCTCTTGATTCTCTGTAGCGTAGCAACTCTTCTTCAGTTTTTGCCTTCTCGTTTCACCATCTCTACTTCTGATTTGCGTCTTTGTATCTCCAAAATCAACACCAACACAGACATCAATAACACCTCCTCCTCCTCCTCCTCCTTGTATTTGCAACAACAATCTCCTTTGCCATCTCCATCACCTCCCCCACCGGCAGCGTCACCTCCACCTCCACCTCCACCGGCTATCCAACAAGATGAGGTCATCGACAATAGCACTATCAAGCGAGCCTTCAACACGTATGGTGCAGCAGCTTACAACTTTATTACCATGGGAAGCTACAGGGGAGGTCTTGGATCCTTCGCCATTGTGGGGCTCTCATCCAAGCCTCTCCACGTTTTTGGCAAACCCACCTACGAATGCGAGTGGGTTCCGCATAGCCACAACAATAGCATCAAAACCCGTGCTTTCAAAATGCTCCCGGACTGGGGTTACGGTCGTGTTTACACGGTTGTGGTTGTCAATTGCACCTTCTCTCAGCCTATTAATTTTGACAATTCTGGAGGAACCTTGTATTTGCATGCATCCACCGCTGGTGGCGGAGACGCCAAATACACCCTCACCAATCGGCTTCAAGCATTGCAAGAACCCCCTGGGACCGTCAATTTCTCTCTTTACACATCAAATAGGCCTAAATATGATTTCTTCTATTGTGGGTCGCCCTTGTACGGGAATTTGAGTCCCCAGAGAATGAGGGAGTGGTTGGCTTATCATGTGAGGCTTTTTGGGGAGAAATCCCATTTCGTGATATACGACGCCGGCGGTGTTCATGAGGAGGTCCTGCAAGTGTTGAAGCCGTGGATGGAGTTGGGTTATGTGACATTGCAAGACATAAAGGAGCAGGAAAGGTTTGATGGGTATTATCATAATCAGTTTTTGGTGGTGAATGATTGTCTACATAGATACAAGTTTATGACTAAGTGGATGTTCTTCTTTGATGTTGATGAGTACCTTTATGTGCCATCTAAGAAAACTCTCAAGTCTTCGCTTGATACCCTCTCTCGTTATGATCAATTCACCATTGAGCAGATGCATATGAGTAGTCAGCTATGCATGACTTCTGATGCTGGAAAAACTGGCAGGTAAACTCCTGCTTCTTCTCTTTTTGCCTTTTCAATTTGGGGATTTTCTGATCAATTTATCACTTTAATTAGGAAGAAGATACAATTTTATTTGTGTTGCAAAAATTAAGAGAAGTTTTCTTTTTTTCCTTTGAATTCTGAGATGTCCTGTATTTTTGAGTAATCCCTAAAGTTTGTGATTTTGAATCGATCAAAAGTTAGTGTAAAAATTGGACACAGTTCTATGTTAGATATTCTTGACACAAGTATAGTGACCCTTGTCAAGTTTGAACTTGATTAATCATTATAATGTGAATTAATTTCCCAATGCCCTTACAATGAGGTTTCCTTGGGAAGTCTTTTAATTGCAATGAGCTGTCTGTTAATGTTGACCTTTTGTGGGTAATTCAACATCATCTGTTATCTGTGGATTTGTTTGTTTAATATGCTATTGCTATGTGAACACTGTAATCTTCTTACCTTTTTCTCGGTGGTTCAGTGATTGGAACGTGTTAGAATTGATGTTGAAAATATAAATATGAGATCAAGTGGTATTTACGTGTTTGGAGTTATTCAAGGGTGTCGGTATTGATTATTTCTTCTCTTAATTGTATTAGGACAGGTGGAGAGGGGTGGGGTTGAACTTTCTTCTCATGTGTGATTGTTTCTTCTCTATGATTTGGACCTATTAATTTGTTATGTTCCTTAAGGAAGAAAGATCTCTTTAGTAGTGATCATTGATGTTCTCTTCTTGCATAAGACACCTCTACATTCAAATTGAAATAGATCCTGTTAATTGTGTTCTCGAGTTTGTGTAATGAATTGAAGTCGAAAAAAATTGGAAATATATATTTCTGTTGATGCTGATGTGAGGTAAAGATAGAATTATTGCAACGTTTTTAGATGGTAGTTTGAAGAAACTTGAG
>JANLJB010029862.1:0-18066 GCA_026212285.1 Bursera cuneata
TTGCATATAGAAGGATGTCATTTGGTTTATGTAATGCACCTGCTACATTCCAAAGATGCATGCTTAGTATTTTTAGTGATATGGTAGAGCATTTTCTTGAAGTTTTTATGGATGACTTTTCTGGTTTTTGTGATTCTTTTGATGGTTATTTGTTAAATTTGTAAAAAGTCCTCATTCGATGTAAAGAAAAAAAATCTTGTGTTGAATTGGAAAAAATATCATTTCATGGTCACTAATGGTATTGTACTTGGGCATATTGTTTCATCTAAAGGGATAGAAGTTGACAGGTCTAAAATTGATTTGATTGTCAATTTACTCCCTCTTACATATGTAAAAGAGGTTAGATCATTTTTAAGACATACTAGTTTTTATAAACGTTTCATAAAAAATTTTAGTGCCATATCTAGATTATTGTGTAATCTTTTATCTAAAGATACACCATTTGAATGGACTGTATCTTTTCAAGAATCATTTGATAAACTTAAAAGCATGCTAACTTCTAATCCTATCATGCAATCTCCTGATTGGTCTTTACCATTTGAAATCATATATGATGCTAGTGATTATGCAATAGGAGCCGTTCTAGGACAAAGAAAAGAAAATGAATGAGACTCTCTCCAAGCTAACCCGCTCAAGGGAGCACCCATGTACCTACACAACTCAGTTCACGTGACAATCTCACTAACACAGAAGCTGAAATCAATCTGACCTCCAACTCAGGGAAAGCTTACTCACAAGCTTCATCCCATTCATACCTCACTCCCTTCCAGGTCAATCCAATCGTTCAAGCAGCCAATCGGGAGAAGTCCTTTATAAGCCACCACTAACATCTCGTTAGTCCAAGGAAACTATATGCCTCAAACATATTTCTCGGTCGCTCCAAATCTCACAATATCTCTAACTCAGATAGATCTACCGAAATTCTTCTTTGGACAACACATGTCTCAAGAATTTCATTCCCACCAACCACAACTCATGCCTATTAAACTTGACACATAGAAAACACCTCCGGATACCGATCGATAAAAGTTTCCAATTCTTCCGAGAGTCCATGTCTTCACTCTTTTGGCAACTACCCAAAGTGACTCAAGAGTCAACTACCACTCAATCCTAGTATCACCTCTTAACCCAATCACCCCACAAGTTTCCAATCCAATCTCAACTCGTAAATTCCAAGTTTCGCTGCGCTACTCTGATCTCAATCTCTCTCAACCTACACACAACCAACAGGTGTCTTCAGTTTCTCAACTTGCTATCCATGGGTGACACTACCATTTACACACACCAACATCTATCATACTACACTTAGTGAAACCGTACTCGTCCTACATCTAAGCATCTCAAAACACACGCTCATAAACAACATATGACCCGAGTTCCTCAACTAAACTCAACCACACAAAATCCAATCATCATCACTTTCACCTTTTTCCTTCTTAGCTACTCATAAACAAAACAACCACACTTCCATGGGTTTCACTCAAACACCAACTCAACATAGCGACTCAGGCTCTCCCTACCGTACACCATCTTGTACGTATACACACATACCATTCATCAGGTTCCTTGTTCCAACCATAATGATTCTTTCTCTTTCTGTAATCCGTTCCACAGATGTCCACCATCACCATACACACCTTACGTCAACACGTGAGTAATCAACCTCATTCTCAATACTCGATTCAATTCTGAAAGGTTGAACAGATTCTCTACCCTCATATGCCAACCCTCAACAACCATGTAACTGAGTTCTCATAGCAAACCAGGGATTCGAATCCTCGAATCTCTCTCTCAAGACACTTCCCATCACTTTCTCAACATCCTCAATAAGCACTAGTGGAACCAATAGTTGGTTGGCACGTAGGGTACTTCTAACCATGTCGGCCACAACCTCAAACTAATGCATCTGTCACATCACTCGTGGCCCAAACAAACCCATCCCCCTCACTACCTAGAGGGTCATAACTGAAAATCCTGTCTCATGTTAGCTCATTCTCATACATTCTCAAGACATTACATCATGAGTCTGACACCTCTTACCACGTGTACACCTCACATGTATACCATCTATGCATGCGATGAACTGTTAGTGACGACACATTCTTACTGGACATAAGATACAACTCCCTTTCCTAACCACCCTACCCATACCCTAGGTCCACAGTGTAGAGCCCATGCTCTGATACCATTTGTGGTGACCTGGAACCCCTTATATAGGAATCCTGAGGGCCACTTGTAAATAAATAGAATAAAATCAATTTAATCGAAACATTTACGCTGAAAAACGGGTTACAAAATTTTTCTTTTTAAAATAGACAAGTAAACACCAACTGACACACTCACTCTGTCTACCTAGACGTACCCATAACTGTTCAATATCCTCTATATGAGCTCCGGATCACCAACGCTTGATTCCTGACCTCAAGCACTTGTGGAGGAAGGGATGAGCAACATAGCCCAGAAGGAATTTCTATACTATACAGTTCAATAACATTTTAACATCCAAACATGCATCAAACAACTCATACACATCATTTCACTATCAAAGAGTCTCATACAATCATATCCATCGCAACACATGTGCCACAACCATACATCTCGACCACAACAGTCACATCTATGTATACAAATTTTCACTCTCTTGTTTTCCTTAGGCTTTGAATCAGTCGGCCACCTAAGGCCTAACACTAGTATCTCAACAGTTTTCCTTGGGCTCCAGTCTAGCTGGCCACCTCAAGGCCTAACACGTAAATCATTTCACTAGTATTTTCCTTGGGCTCTAGTCCAGCTGACCACCTTAAGGCCTAACTCCCAAATCATATCAGGGGTGTTTTCTTTAGGCTCTATAGTGACTGGCCACCACAAGGCCTAACACTGTCATCATATCATATCACCAGTGTTTTCTTTGGGCTCCAGATTAATTGGCCACCACAAGGCCTAACACTATGCTATCAATCACACCGGGATCCCACTCACAAATATCAAGGTGATCCTTCTCACACTGGACTACAGCGTATCCGCTAGTCAGTCCTAAATACCATACGTACTTATAACATCTAGTCTCATGACCATTCAATCATCACCACTATCCTGTACAATCTCACTCATGCACCGCTCAATCATATCTCATCCATCTCTTCCAACGTATGCCCTCACATGGCACATGTATCCCATTTACTGTATCTCATATACTCATGTACGTCTCGTGTCCCATATATCTCATTACTCTCGGACACGTTCTCAGACACTTCCCGTGTCTTAACCATCCCATACGTATCACCATACGTCGTACCTTACTCGTTTCGTAATTCACAGTTACGTGTGCGTAGTCCGCATAATGTCCATTTCATATTGTACCGTCACTCGCGTAACACTTGTACTCTAGTTGTATTCTCACATACCATCATACGTGGTACTTATAGCCCATAATCCACTTTGGGTCCGTTCTGATGATCCAATCATAAATGTTCACCCGATTCCCAAACTAGTCGCGTATTTCTATAATTTCGTACACACGTCCGTAACGTCTCGATCTATCTAATCACCTAAAGTACCTATCCATCCATCACACAGTCTCTATTTCCTAAGCCACATCAATAAAATAAATCCACATGCACGGAAAAGGAAATAGAAATGTACAGTCAGAAACCCTTACCTTGGTATCCAAACCGTATCTCCTGAACCTCTTTTACTCTCTTTTTTCTCATCCGTATTGTAAATCCACGTGTCTCGATGGTCCCGAATGAGTCCTTGAAGTCGCAGGGTCAAAACCATGCAAAACGGTAACTGGGGATTAAATTGATATTTTACATATCGGGGGCGTTACCATAAATCCATAAACTATACTAAAATAACCAAGCGGGGATGAGATTGCTAACCTGAAAACCGTTGGGGGTCATTACGTTATCACACGTGGAAGGGGGGTGCCATAGGGGTGAAACTGCCAAGACATGAAGCTGTAGGGGCCTGCTTGATATTTTTCAATGACAGTCGTGAGAGACATCTTCTCGTCGAAAAAATGCTAGGTGATTGAGAAAAGGGATCGGGCACCACCACCATAGTCGTCTCGATAATCTTAGTGCGATGGTGCCGACGGTGAGGTAAGACGATGGCTGATCGGAGGAAAGGGAGCCGAATGATCTCTTCCCATTTTTTGACGATCTAGACATTAGATGGTTGATCGGAGACCAGTTCCGGGATCCTTAGGCCGATAGGAAGAGATCCCAGCTGGTGGTATAGGCTAACGTCGTCGAAGGAGGGAGTTCCGTTTCCGGCAACCAAAACTTCAAGGCCTGATCTACGATGACTCCGGCATTAGACAGGGAAACGGAGGTCACCACTATGCTCAGGTGACCGAGACGAATCCATTGCCATCGGCCTCGGGCCCAAACTCACCGGGAAGATGAACGATCACCGAAGGTAGCGATTTCTGATGACCGGAGGTGTTTTTACAGATTTCTTAAAATGCTGGCTTCCTATGCAATTTATATAGATTTTAGGGTCCTGGAGGTTTTCTGTAATATTACAAACCTTTCCAAATCTCACGAAATCATCCTGAAACCCCGAAATCTCAATATAAACCCATCATTATCTTCAATTCACTCACGTGGCCCTCAAAATCCATAAATCGGGTACTAAAGCGAAAAATCCATGAACTCATAAAAATTATGTTTTAGTCCCATTTTCTAAAAACTCCCGTATTCTTCCGAATGCTCACATACATGATGTCACCACGTCCGTAACACCCCATATACGTAAAAAATACACACTTTTATGTTTCTATCTTTGAAATCTTTCACTTACACCCTTAAATCACAACTTCCGAAAATTCGGGTTACCACAAACCTCATGGCTTATAATTCAAATATGCTTTCCTATTTCATCTCCTTTTAGTCTCAAAATCAGGTATAAATTCATGTAAAATATTGATAAGGCATTTACAAGCATTAATCAAAATCACACAACTCAATTATAATTCAAAATTGTACTTAATCATATAATCATCCAATCATCAAATCTGATTATATGGCTTTTGGCCAAAACACAACCTTAGTTTTATTGAAATTAACTCATCACCAATTCAAGAGAAACAATTAAATTCAAGAAATGCATGATCAAAGCCTCAAACAAGAAAAACCTAGAAAACTTTCCCAAATATTCAATTGATGCTGAATCGATGTCTGGATCGTCTTCCCCAATATCAGTCTTGCATTCCCGACTCTAAATCAATGTTCTTCAATACCTTTGGCTTTGGGTATCTCTTAATTAGTGTTTTTTTGTGTCTCTCCCATTCTATTTTATTAAAGGAGACCTCTATTTAATTTAAAAATGTAGAAGGTTAAATTTAGAAGACCGCGTTGGCTCCTCAGGGGTGGCTTTTAGACGCTGTGGCATTGAACTCGCTGACTTCCACCACTGTGGCATTGGATCTGAGGGCCACGACATTGGCTTGATGAAAAAAAATATCACTTGTGTTCCAATTTTGCCCTTTTCTGGAAAATTTCAACTCAATTCTTCACCTTTCACAAAAATACAAAAATATTAGAAAAATATAAACTAAATCAACCAAACTATTGAAAAATGCTAAGAATTTAACAAATAACCTAAGGAAAAAGGGTATAAAATCTATTCCTCAAAGATACTCATCAAATACCTCCAAACTTAAGGTTTTGCTAGTCCTTGAGCAAATGACACAAAATAGCAAGAAAAATAAAAAGGGTGAGAACTCACATGCCTCAAAGATTGCCAATACAAAGAAACTCAACTAATTAATCCGACATTACCTAGATTTTCTCATCATTCAAGTGATGATTGCATGAACAAGTAACCCCTTGAGTGTGTGTGTCTGAAAAGCCTATTCAACCTTAATTTTGGACATCCAAATATGTTTATGCACTTAGAACTTTAAGTGAAAGATGAGGGCTCCATATGCTCCCTCTTTGTACCTCTCTCCACTAATGTAGGTAAACTATACAACCTAAAATTAGAAGTTCTTTGTAAGCTTGTAATGTTAGGCTTGGGTGATAGGATTATAACAAAGAACGGATAGGAAAAATCAAAACTAAAGAATCCATAATTTGGACATTTTTGAAATGAGAGAACCCCATTCATTTTTCCAAAATCATATGCCCTTCAAGCACCTTTATTCCTTTTCTTTTCTTTTTTCTTTTTCATTAATCACATAATTACCTCTCTCTTGGTTCCTCAGGGGGAATCAATCTTATAAACATGTGCCTACCACACATTCAAAAGGTTGCCTTACCCTAAGTTGCCTTAAGAAAATCTCTCTTTTTTTTTCAACCATTATTCCCTTTAAAATTTCACAAACCATACTTTATCTCTCACTAGGTAGAATTATATGTCCTAGATTCTTTAGATGGGTATAGAAAAGTGTTTAAGTTATACCTAGGTATCAGGAATTTGTGGTTTTAAAAGGAAAGAAAAGGCTTTGTACTTAGGCTCAATAGGGTAGCTCGTGGTCTATAATGATTTTGGTGTTGGCTTGAAAGGTTAAATTTGTCTAAGGATGACCTAAATTATTTTCTAAGTTGTATAGGACCTATAATTTTGCCTCAAGAGGTACTTAAGCAAGTTCTAGAACTAAAGATGGAGAATTTTCATTCTAAGTTGCATAAACAATCTCTAGATATGCCTAAGTCTACAGTCAAACAATGCTAAGTGTACTAAGTTTTTAAAGGATTACAAGTAATTAACAACCAAGAAAAAAATTAAATTAAAAATTCAGCTAATATCTAATCATAGCATCAAGTCTTAAGTATTTGCAATCCTAATCCTATCATTGGCATTCAAATGTTCTCAACAGAACAACTAAAACAAAAACAAAGCAAAAACAAAAACACAAGGAAAGCGAAGACAGTAAAATAGTAAAGAAAACTAGAAATAAAACAAAACCTAAAGCAAATGAAAAACTTTTTTTCTTTGTTAATTCAAACATACCCTTCCCCTCAAACTTAAAACTTGCATTGTCCTTAATGCAAAAAAATTAAAAAGAAGAGTAAGAAAAAATCCCTAAATGAAGCACCAAATTTCTGAGGATAATAGTTGCCCACATCAACTGTCTTCCTATTCATTAAACAATAGAACAAAATTGCACTAAATTTTGTAACCTTATGCAATCAAGTCGTAGGCAACAAGTTGGCACACATAAATCAAAACCAAACCCTACCTTATTGAAGTAACTTAGTGGCCAGATCTAAATTCTGTCTTGGGGCACCTACCAACCATCTAATTCCTAGTTTGTACATATTCTCAGTAATTCCTAATGTCTCCACACTATCCAGGAAAGCTTCATATATTCATCATTAACTTTCGATAAAGAATAATAAGCATTGATAGTATGCGATCATAAAGCATATTTTTTCCTATCACTTTCACTCTGCCAAATGTACACTTAGTCATATTAGCATAAAACTTCATAACTATTAAAATTACTACGGGCTCCGGTTGTTTACAGAATGTTTCCCAATGGTGACTCTCAATCACTTTTGTAATATTGGGGAATTAAGCAAGTGGAAATTCAAATTGAATTCCTTGGATGAATCTGTTATTTCCTAAGGATGAAATGTACCTTCAAAAGCTTTGAGAGAACCAAATCTCTTCTTATCAAATTGAGTATCAATCAAATTTTTAGCCTTCTTCGGCTCTTTTTCTTGTTTTGATGCTCTTGATCTTCTCACAGGTGCCATTAACTCAGACTCGAACCAAAGAATAGCCAAGCAATCTCACTTTACTGATTCAGACAACTATCGAGCCACCACATACACCAAAATGAATGAGCACAAATACACACTTTCAAACTTCAATTACTACTTCCAATCTCTCCACAAATTCAATATCACACTTCAAAAGAACTACCAACCACCAAAAACCATGAATTCAAACACAAAAAAATCTCAAAATAATAATCCACAAGTATAAAAATAAGCAACAAAGTCTCAACATTTTCCACTATTAACCTAAAATGAATCAGATCAACTAATTTGAATCTTTTCACTAAGTAATCAACACTTATCCACAAAGATGGTAATTATAATTAGACTTAACACAAAGAAAATAAAAGGTAGAATCAAAGTTATATCTTGTTCTTGATGTACACAACAAAAATTATGTTTTATATGGTGAAATAGTGGGATAAGATTGATTTTAAAAATTGATGATATTAGAGTTTAAGAGGTGAAATCTCATCAAGGAAGTAGTTGGGTGTTACTGGTTCTTGAAGGCTTTGGAGAGAGATGTGTAAAAGATGAGAGACATGAGGGAGAAAAAAAGGAATTCTTTTATACCTACGACCCAGAGACACAACGGTAAACCTTCAGTGTCGTTGTGCTCAACCCTAATACACGCTAAAATATGTCGCTCAGGCATCATGACTTCCACTTCTCAGCACTGTGGTGCTCAGCTCTTTGCCTTCCCAATGTCGTGACACTTAAAACCAATGCCATGGCGCTCAACTCTCGGGTTTAAATTTTCTTTTGTTCCAGTACTGTGTGGTCCATACTCAGCATTTTGGTGATCAGCTCTTTGCCAGCCAATGCCATGATGCTTATAATCAATAAAGTGGCTATAAAATCTTTACTGGCGCTCACTTGGGTTCACTAGCCAATCCAGGCCCTCTCCCGTCTTTTGTCTGGCCTGTTGCCCTCAGGCTCATCCAGACTCATCGGTAGGCCAGGGTCGAACCACAACTGGGTATATCCCCTTAACGTATCATCCTCTTTAGCCTGCCCACCACTGGGCAAGACCTCAAGGATTTGCTCTCCACTGAGACGCGTCCCCCCCTCAAGGTTTTGCCCTCCCGATGAGTCTGGATGAGCTAGAGGGCAACATGCCAAACAAAAGGCGGGAGAGGGCCTGGATCGGCTAGTGGGCCGAAGTGAGCGCCACTAGAGATTCCACAGTGGCGCTCAACCACTAGAAAAATTTGTAGAATTTTTTTAGATTTCTGTATTTTCACCCTCTTTTTATTTTGACATATTTTCTTTCTATTATCATCTCATCACTCATGCCATCATTCCACTTAAAATCAGTCAGACATTCAGGTTTTTTCTTCCTCAAGTCCAAAACCTGCATAATTAACAGATTAATAAACATTAAATTCAAATAAATTAAAATCAAAGGACAAGGAAAAACATAAAACAAAGCTAGGGCACAAAAATACAAAACAAAACACTTTTGTCTCCCATTTAACGCTTCATTTATAGTCTAAAGCTAGACTTGATACTAAAATCTCAAGTAGGCTTAGCAAGGTCGATGATAATGCGATATTTGAAACTCTCTCCTTCAACATACAGCTTCAATCTTTGGCCGTTGACCTTGAAGGTCTCATTGGTCTCATGCCAAATTTCTACAACTCCATATGGAAAAACATAAGTCACAACATAAGGTCCCGACCATTGAGAACTCAATTTCCTTGGAAAAAGCTTAAGACGGGAATTAAATAACAAAACCTTTTGCCTAACCCTGTATTCTCTTCTTAAAATATATCTATCATGCCATCTTTTGGTCTTCTTCTCATAGATCCAAGCGTTCTCATAAAAGTCTTATTATAACTCGTCAAGTTCATTAATTTGTAAAAACCTATTTTCACCTACACTTTTCAAATCAAAATTCAATGTCTTGATTGCCCAATATGCTCGGTGTTCCAATTCCACAATAGATGAAATGCTTTTCCAAAAACTAATCTATAAGGAGACATTCCTATAGGATTTTTAAAAGCTATCTTATAAGCCCATAGTGAGTCATATAACTATCTAGCCTAATCCTTTCGAGAAATACTTATTATTTTATCTGATATTTCTTCAACTCCCTATTGAAAATTTTTACCTGACCACTTTTTTGTGGATGATAATGGGTGGTTATATGATGTGTAACTTGTTAGTGTATACCCTAGAAACCATTCGTGTTATTGGTTTAAGGGCTTTTTACCTTGTATTTGTAATTTACTTAAATAATAAAAGAAAGTATTCTTTAATTTATGTGCATAGACTGGTTCCTTTATTGTATCATGTATTTAAATAAAGTATGTATGTGAATTGTCTAAATAATTTATAAAATTAATAAATGAAATTATCAAACGGTTCACCACAGAAGCAATATTAACTAGGCAATGATATCGCACAGTAGGCATACTGAATGCTTGCGATGAATAACATGAGATGATATTAGTACGAGTGGCAATAACAAACATGTTACTAGGGCATTTGGATGGGTTAATGGTTAGTGAACTGTTTTTTGAACATGACCAAATAAATGATAAATCACATAAAAGTAACGTGTAGTCAATGACTTATCGTATGGTTGTACTAGTGTATGATGTGATTGATAGATTGATTTTAGGCATAATTTAAGCACTTTTATACTTGTCATTTGCTGAGTTCTTGAGTCTTTCTTATTGGTTTTCTGTTAGTTTTGCAGATAAGAGAAGAATTCCAAGAAAAAGCATAATTTAAGTCAAAAACAGAGAAAAGCATAACAAAACAGTAGTCTTTGAGGCAGCATCTTAGCGCCGCGACGTAAATATGGAACCGCTGCAGTGCAAATTCAAGAGATCTACCGCTGCGGCGTCAATATGTACCGTTACGGTGGTAATCCGAGTGCAGATTAGAGGTAGATTCCAGAGAGTTATCGCTGCAGCCTAAATTTTAACACCGCAACGCTTATATGGGTGAATTTCCACTTCCAAGTCAGAGAGCTACCGCTGTGGCGCTGGAAGCTTACGTCGCAGCGTTTCTCTGATTCTTCTTATCCGAATTTATTATTTTAAAGAGGAAAGGGACAAGTTTGTACTTGCTTTTAACCTAACTTAGGACATGGTATTTAATGAGTTTTAAAAAGAGAATTCAAGGAGAGCTATCAAAAGGAAATCAATGCCACTTTGGAGAACGAAAGCAGGATTGGAGATCATCTTCTCCGAGCCTTGATGGACTGCTTGATGGGTTCTATCTTTTCTATTGTTTTGTTTTATTTTATTATGCGTAGCTAAATTCCTTGTGATTGAGAGAAACTTTATATAGTTAGACAATGATTCAATGAAATTATATTTATTATCCCATTGATTTTGTGATTGACTTAAAATGATGAGTATGAATTACTGTGTTTATTCTTGAATTACCTATTTGTTTGATTATGTGCGCAACTAAGAGATCAGATTAGGGAATTCATTGTTAATCTAGGGTTCTTCATACATAATCATTAGGAATTCTAGGTATTAGTAACAATTTGTAGTGATCACTGTAAAGTAATTCATAGTCTCAGGTTAAAGATCCACGTTTAGAGGGTTTTGCCTGGTTCAGTTATACTTTCTACGTGCTTTACGTCTATTGGATTAAATCTAGTAAGTTTTCTTTTAGGTTGTTCAACAGATAGGGTTAATTAATAAGGGTACTTTTAATTAACCAAGAATGATAGGTAGATGCATTACAATAGATATGGAATGCATCAGGCTGATGTTCTTATAAAAGGAATTAATTCCTTAATCACATAAATTAAATTGAGATGATTAAGTCAATTGAGTTAATAAGTCTAGCGAACTAAAGTATTCTTTCAATCACCTTTGTCTACATTGTTTACTTTATTTAATTTAATTGCATTCTTAGTTTAGTTAATTTTATTAATAAAAAATTTCCCTTTGCATCTTAGGAAAATTAGGTTTTAAATATTACAACTTAAGTTTTATTTCAATATAATCATAACCCAGTCCCTATGGATTCGATGCTTGCTTTCACTATATCACTAGACACATTTAGGGGATAAGTAAGGATTTACTTTTGGATGATCAATTTGGTCACGCTAGTGATCCTTTGACCTTAGATATCATGGTTGGATCTGATATGGATGCATATGGTTTATATGATGTATAAACATGAGACTAATCATTTCTTGTATGATAAAACTGAATTAGTCATATGTTATTTGTATGCGATACAAATGATAATCAAGAAGGGATCTGTTGACCCGAACAATCGGATTAGGATTATCCGCTAACTCCATCAAGATTCGAGTTCTTCTACAAACATTAATATATTTCAGAAACAGAACTCTTTGGCTAGAGTATAGCATAAGTCATATGAAGGATAGTTTGTGTTGACAAGCTCTAGACATATCAATTGACGATTTGAAAAAATATCGTGATTAGGGTTTTAATGAACCATGAGCCCGTACTTGATCAAGATATGATAACAGAGGGATCTTACCTACATGGGACGTACAATTGAATAGAGGTTCGATGGAATATGTTTTCATTTTGGTTTAGGGACTATGATATATTGTTAGATGTTTATTATAGTCGTTGAGTCTCCGAACAAGTTTTTAGAATGAATTTGAAATTGACTTACAGCTAACCCACGTTGAACCTACTAGGTCACACTAATAATTAACCTAGTGTTGTTAGAGGGAAGAGGAGAGAGATAAGATTATCCGAAAGAAGGCTAGCACCTTCCAAGGGTAACATTGGAATTCCATGTAAAATTGTTACATGGGTTATATTATTACATATTAAGTTTTAATATGTTAAGTGATTAATTCATAGAAGTCATAGTAATATCTTAAATGTTAAGGTGTTGAGATAAAGATAACTTGGATTAAAACTAACATTTTTAAATGTTTAGATGTTAGAAGTATAAACTAGTGTAGTTTATATGGCATTTGAATAATTTCAAATTATTCAAAGGATCACATTGTTATTTGTTTGGGAAAAAAATTAAAAAACTTTATTTAGAAGAGCAACAAAGCAAATGTGATAATTAAAATAGTGTCCAACCTATATAAGTCAAGTGTATAGAAGCATTTGATATAAATCTATCTTATTATGCTAAAAAATGACTTCTCTCTAGCAAACACTAGGAGGTGCAACCTTGTAGAGGTTCTTCACTTGAGGGACTCCTCTTCATGAACCTTAAGCTTGGAGAAGGTAATACACTTGACTTTGTGTGTTTTTTGGAATCTATTTTTGTAACTAAGCTCCAATCTTCTTCCTAGCTTGTTTTGCTCTCATGCACGTATCTCTTATTCACCATTATATGGGTTTTTCATCCTCAAATTTCTAACAAATTTATAAATGATATCAAAGTCATGCACGCCTCTTTTGATTGTTCCCAACCCAACCTTGAAAAAGGTTGTTGAAGAATCACTTTCAAAAAATAAAATAAAATAATTTATTTTGGCTAGTCCCAAACAAAAGACCAATAAAAAATATTTTGAAAATCATCAAGAACAGGATTTTGTTCTATATTGCGGAAGAATTTAGAGAAGAAATTCCAAGAAAAGTGGATTCAAAAGTGTTCAAGAATATTTCCACTATTTTCAAAACAACTGAAATAAATCCCAAAAATTTTATGAATTTATTCCTACTGATATAAGTTCTACTGGATTAAGCAGTATTCTTCAAAAGCAAATATAGAATCTAGTGATTATTTGACTATTCCATTTTGCAAGGTCCTTAGTCCTTCTGACTGGAGATCCAAACCAAACAGTTACAGAAAATTCCCCTATCCTTTTTTGTCCAATTGGCTACAACTATTAGGATTATCAGCATGCCTCATACAATGCATTCTCAGTCCAAAATAATCATTTCAGGCACTCATAGATGATTTATTTCAAAAGAAATACCAAATTCAGATTTTCATTTTGGTTCTAGTCATGGTGGAATCAACTTCAACCAAACATACAAATTCTTCCCCCAGAAATCCTTGAAGGATTCAAAACTTTCCGTACAAAACACCAACCTACTAAAACAAAAAGCTATCTCCCAACTTCTTTACTCTATTTTTCAAAATCCATCCTCTCTTGGATATGGGCATGAGATTATGATTTTGTTAAAAATAATAATATCCCTTATCTTGGAAGAAATTTCAAAACAAAATGATTGAAAAAGTTTAATGCTGATCATGCCACCAAAGCCAGTGTGATAAAATGGTTAGCTAAAAAACAACCTCTATCTATTCCTGCTATTGACTCAAAAACTATCCATTTTCTAAGAATAAAATCCTTGGCTACTGCTAAACTAGTAGGAGTCAAATCAATTGTAGAATTTAAAGCAAAATTGCAGCATATTTTATCTCAACTGCAATGAGATCAAGAAGATGAGGCTGATAAATCCATATCATCGTCAGATCAATCTCGAGATGAATCTTTTGAAGATTTGGCCCAAAGCTATGAAGATGATTGTTTTAGGCTTAACTAAATCTAAGAACATTCTCAAAATCCAGTCTAAGGACCCAATAAATAAATTATCAAGACAGTGATTTCCAATCCCGCAATCTAATCAAGAATGTTGTTGAAAGTTGAACCTCTTGAAAAAATATCAGATTACTCAATCTTCTAAAAGAACCAAAAATTGGTGATTTATTGTTGGAGTTACCACACACCTCAAGAGCAACAAAACAAATATGTCAGCAAATTGAATTAAAAGAAAGACTCAACAAAATCCAAAAGAAAACTTAATAATTTTTCATAATAATGCTTTTGTTGAAGATTCCTGTAAGCCTCTGAAGATGCTCAAACAGTAGATTTGAAAAGCTGAAGATGCCCTGCACCAAAACATGTACACAATGAGATTCATGTAAGCCTCTGAAGATGCTCAAATAGTGATTTTGAAAGCTGAAGATTCCTACCAAATACATGTAATCATGTGTCCAATAATCTTAGAAAAGCCACTCTAAAACTTCCCTCTTGTACTCGGAAGTCTTAAGATTGCAAGTTGTAAGTTTCAGTCTCATAAACAATCTCTTTGTCTCTCGTCCTTTTATTTCATATTTTTATTTTCGAAAGCCAATAACAAAATTCAAGGTAATAAAATTCTCTCAGATTGGCTCTGTTGCGTTTGAGTTTTATCATTTTGATATCTTTTGGCTTCAAACTTCTTGTAATTTTATGTTGCTGCATTCTTTTACTCTTTAAATATTGTTTGTTTTCATCTATTTTCTATATCATGTCCCCTCTGGTATCATATATATATATATTGATCAAATTTAGTTTGATTTCTTCTGGATTTTAACACCTCTACCTGAACTAAGTATGTTTAAGGTCAAACTTAATTTGATCCTTAACTTCTTATAATGTTAATAAAGTCGTGTAAAAAGTTATCACCCGACCAGATAATATGATCTATTGGACATAGATTTTCAAAACCTTAAAAACAACCCTAACAAAACGGAATGAGGTGGATCTAAGGCAAATGAGAAGCGAGCCAAAGAGACCTTATGAACCCAAAGAAGCTTACAATCCAACAAGGAATCTGACCCAGATGGTTTCAAAGTCTGTAGAATGACTCAATCAAAGCTTCACATGCCAACGCATATGCCATAAACGCAACATGACAACTCAATATGATTCATATATCATAAGCTCTAACAAGGGAGAAATAGCGCATGGTCTTGTATGATCCTATAAGGAAGCACACCGTAGGCCCTCCTACACCCGTGTAACTGCTAGTAGTTGACAATTAGTGGTCTAATGCAGGATAAGGGACAATTTCCAGCCATAATCTCCATGAAGTGAAGTCTTAAAACCTCTTCATCTATAAATCCCACTCCAACCTCCAAAGGGTAAGTTAAGCATAAACTCTTTTTTTCTGCTATTTCGACTTCTTTTTTTTTTTTTTTAAATTCCATTATATTATTTTAAACACTTAAATATCGGAGTGACCACACTGACACTCCATGTTGGCACACTTAAGCTCATTAGAGTGACTTACGTAAGCTTGAACCAACATACTTCATCATTTTTGTGGGCTTCCGAATTTTTGCACAAACATGCTCCAATAAATAAAGTTTGCTCTGGACATTATTTTCTAAGATTTATAAGGATATTTTCGTCTATTTATTTATATATTTGAATAATTTGTAAAAAGTTTTGGAAAGTGACCGTTTCCGATGAGCGCTTGTTAACGTTAATATTTTTCTTAAAATCCCAAAACAAGAATCTAAACTTGAGAGAGCAACAGAGAAAGTGTGAAGAGTAAAACCAGGAGCTACGTAGGCTCTGAAAATGGCAACAAGATTTTCACGATACTGTGTATCTGTTAATAAAAAATCACGTCACGACTCTCTTCACGGAGAGATCACTTTGGTAAACAATCAATATATCACTCTTTACTTGGAAAGCTTGCCTCAGAAAACCCTTCCTGCCAATACTACAGTCAAAACCTCTCCTTTGATTCATTGCACTTCTCAGCCAAACCCAATTTTCTCTATCGCCAAACGTCTCTTCTGGGTGTCTCTCTCTTTCTCAAATCTCGCCTTAGGTACATCCTTCTTGAAAGTACGAACACATACACTTAAGCATGCAGACTCACAGGCTCTCAGATTAGTTTATGTGTGTTTGTTTATATTGAAATCTTTGACATATTCTTTTATGAGATTCGTTTGGATGGTTTGGACTTGAGGGGATGTGATTGTAGGATTCTTTGTGTTTTATAGAATAGAATGGATATTAATTCTTAGTTATGCCTCTGACCCGCTTTGGTTCTATACTCTAATTAATAACTGTATACGTGAGGCTGTGTCCATGCATGTGACGGTGTTTGGTTATATCCATCTATCTCTATGCATATGTTAATGTTTACATTTATAAGTATTTATAGATTTGTATATGTATATGGTGAAAAGAATGTAAATTTATAAATTAAATTTGGTCTTGTCTTATTTGATTCAGTTTTTTGTAGGAGTATGTTGATATAATACATTTGAATGGATCAATCATGTAGGTTGTGGCTTGGACATATTAGTCATAAACTCAATTTGGGATTGAGTTAGGAAATCAACTCACTTGTCTGAGTCATACCTTTTTATACTTAATTCTGATGATGAAATTGATGTGTTTTCATTATAAGAAAATGCTTGATTGCAATGAGGTTGTTCGTGGGATGTTTAAACCTTATTGAACTTGGGTTTTACTAAAAATGCATCATTGTTGGCTGCTTTGAATGTTCTACTGGAATTATAGTTTGAGACTCTAGTGGAATCTTCTAGTTTATGTAGTCAACGTAAGGCTAGAGGCAGCTGGTGAGGGACAGTTATGTATGGGAAGAAACCAGATTGTAAGGGAAAAGTTAAATATGCTTCTTAACCAAGTAATACGATATAGCAACAAAAATTTATGCACTAGATGTTAGCTTGATTTAGATTTAATCAGGGCAACCAGGTGTTATGAGTTTATTTCCAACTGAAATTGTTGGAATGAGAAGTTTCTAGTAATAATTCATTCGCAGGTTTAGTGGATTTGTCATGATCACCACAAACATGGTTTCTCTGATTTCGTTATCCGTATGTTGCCAAAAATTACCTACTTGCACTAATGAAGTGTTAGTACTAAGCTGTTGCAGTTTCTTCTTTATTTTGAAATTGCCCCCTTCCTGAAGGTTTTGTTGAAGATGGGTAAGTTAAATAGGATCTTCTAGTTATTTACCGGAAAGTGGACCATTTTGTTTGGATAAAATTTAATGGTTCTTGATGCCAGCTTTGAGGAAATAGTCTGAATATATAAAACCAGTTGAAATGATAACTAATAACTGTCATACATTTTTATTACTCAAAGTTGTTCATGTCCTGAGGTCTACTTTGGGAACAAAATGAAAAAGAGCAAAGTTATTCCTTCAATTAATTGCATATTTTGTGATTCTTCTGTATAGTATCAAAATGAGCCCTTGGAAAGTTATAAGATCTTGTGTTCTCTTTAATACCAGCATATGCAGTGGACATCGCTAATTCTGAAAATAGATCTAGAATGCTCTTGTTAGTAAGTAAATCATGCTCTCTTTTGATAGTTAGGATCATAAAGTTTTGACCAAAGCATGAGCAATTGGGGATTGAAGCAGTGTCAAGAAAGGGATGTGAGCTATGCTCAGAGGAGGAGGATTCTACCAGACCTGGACCTCAACAATCCACCTCCTAATGAGAACATGGCTACAGAATATACATACTGTCATTCCAATTCTCAAGAATTTTTGGTTGAAGAGAACAGAGGTTTCCAGCAGGAAATTACAAATTTTGTTGAGGTCATTGATGATGATATTGCTATAATTGACAGAAGTATATTTATTGAGGTATA
>JANLJB010029864.1:0-18082 GCA_026212285.1 Bursera cuneata
AGGAAACCTGAAAAGTGAAGGACATCGATTATTTGCAATGGAATTAATTTAGCTTTAATTGTTATTGGGGCCATGCAACTCATATGCTTTTCTGTTTTTTAAGTGTATTATGTGTCTGATCTGCCAATAATGCAATCTTGCATTTCTAATGTTTGGGCTGCAAAATTTATTTTTTAGGTATTACTACTTATGAGTTACTACATTTTTCAATGAACTCTGTAGGAGATTGATCTTAAAACCTGAGCACAAAAGCTTGTCAATGATTTCTGTGCTAAAAAAATGCTAAGAAACTATAAAAAGTTAACCTTAATTATAAGCATGTTCTAAAAAATAATTATGCTTTAAAAGTTTTTCATGCCATAGCCTTATGCTTGACAGCTCTACCGGACTATGACAAAATTTTTTTAAAGAGGGATTATTTTTGAAAAGGCCCTTATAATTAGGGTTATTTTTTAAATTTCCCAGATGAGCTATCTTCATTTCATCCATCTCAATTGGTTTTTGCTTGTTTTAGATGGGCGCTCTTGACAAGCTAGAGGCATTTGCAAGCTTCAATGGGCCAGATTTCTATGGGCTTCCAAGAAACACATCAAAGATTAAATTGAGCAAGACTTCATGGAAGGTACCAGAGGCTTTCACATTTTCGTTTGGAGATATAGTTCCAATGTTTGCAGGCGCTACACTTGAATGGCAGCCATCCTGCATTTGATTTCACACCTTATACTGCAATAATATAGGTTACTTCTTTTCGGTTATTTCCTTACACAGCATAATGGTATTATGAAATCCTTAAATGAATCAAAATTTTCCCCGTTAGACACATGTGGTGTTGCCTGTATACTTGTGTTGCAGGCGCATGTGGCTTCCAAGCATTTTGAAGGTAGAATGAGTCCTTGTGCCATTCTTTGTCAATTATAATCCCGGACAAGCTTGGATGGAAAATAAATTGGTAACTTTTTGTTTGAAAAGGAACTGGTTTTCGAACTTTCTTCACCTTCTTGCTTCTCTTTAAAAGGAAGTTTCAAAAGAACCAGTTGCTTGCTCAGAAAGATAGCTAAGTGTCTGCAGAAATGAAAATTATGTAACCAAAGCAACAGTTTCTTTGCACCTGGGATAGAACAACAGTTATACCCTTCTGTGCTTTTCAATATTCTAGTGTATTGGATTGATACGTAGTCTGGTGCTTCCTTCAATGAATATTAGTTGACAAGCAAACTGAATATGCTATATATTAAAAAAAGCATTCTGTAGCTAGTGATGATCTGAAAAAGGATAGTATAAACGAAGCCATCAGAGGAAAGAAAGGCTACCTTTAAGTGAATTAAGCACAAAAAATGCAGGGCAGAAGGAACTCATTTATCAAATTCATAGAACTTTGTCACATAAACAATCACTTTAAAAACTGACGGGGCATGTGTGCCCTAGGTTTTTGCCTCTCTTGATCCTTGGTGTTGGTGTAGTTTTTCTTTTATGGCGGACAAGTAGAGATAGCAGCATGGCCAATAAATGGCGAGCACATGTGCCAATTGCACCTTGCCTGGCTGTATCGGGGAAACCATCAAGCCCCCTTAAGCTCCACATGGGTTATCTTCAATTCTACTTATAGGAATCTGATTTATCAATTAGTCTAAATAATATCTTTTAATCTCATAATTTTAATTGCTTAGTTCTATTTATGTGAGATTTAATTTGATTAAATGAAAACCCTTCTCTAACCAAATCACAGAAAGTTCCTTGAAATTTTTTATTATGATTTCAGTTTCAAAACAAATAATTTATAAAATAATTTTATTGTTCTCTCATTAGCCACATTAATATGACTAGAAACAGATCAAATGACAAACTAATATAAGCACTGCATATAAATTATACATATATAATATGAATATTTCTAATATGGTTTCTTGGATCACAGATAAAATCAGCTTCCTAGAACAGCAGCCTTTTGGGGTCTGTGCGGCATTTGCTTTAAATTCAAGAATGGTGAGCTGCAACGAAGGTGGAGATTTTGAAGCTTGCACATGATCATGCAAATATACCTAATCAAAGAAAAGAAAAAGGTTGACCAAGCTAACTTAGGCAATGCGTTCAATGGAAATATTACAGAAGACCAGTTAATTTGCAACCCAAGGTTAGGCTCATTTCCATCCATTTTGATTTGTTTATACAAACGCGAGTACTAGCACAAACAAAAAGGCGAGATACTAGCACCAAGTCATGGAGAAAAAGCTAATTTATTTAACTGACAAAAAAGTCCTTCAACTATAACAAATCATTGGAAGCTTGCCTAGTTGGTTGCTTCTTTAGCCTGTATTCCATATTTAATTTAATGACATAGATGTGACAATTAGATTTTTAATTTTCTTACACGGCTTGATAAAAGTAATTTACAAGATTAGGATTATTAATCGATAAATATATCTTAAGTAAAGATTTACAGAAAAAAAAGGGTGATTCCAATTTTTGGCCAATTTACAGGCTCTATTACTTAACATTACAGTTACCTTATTCAATTTAATTAACTTGAATTAATGAGCCTATAATGTCTGCATAAAGTCAGGAATCGATCATGTTACCTCTTGCTACAGAAACCCAAAGAGGGACAGAATGGTATATTCACATTCGCTCATTCATTGATCCATCAAATCATTTCATGCCTTTCTCCATTCACTCATGCTTTTCCTCCCATCACTGACCTTCCTTTAAGGCGCTGAAAAGTCAAATGGGTAGTCTCAATACCACGAAACTGACCATCTTGCTGGCTTGTTAATGCGTTCAACCTAAGAAAAAAAGCACTTTTGGATTCTCTTTATAGTCACTTCACATTCACATTCAGAAGCCTCTCCATATCTTATAATTAAAAATTTAACATATTATTTAAAAACCATTTATATGTATATATAACGCTCTCTTTACCGTTCTACAAGATTGTTTCAGGCATCACATGGCCCTGAAAAGCTCATCAAACAGCTCTAGCAGCCGGCAATTCATCCTCTCCTCTCTCTTTATCATCTTGTTTCTTTGCGTCTTGGCCTCAATCAACGAAGTTCGTTTCGAGAGCTTGCTGAAGCTTGGTCGATGTGCTCTCATCAACACTAGTTCCTCCCTTGCTGGGAACTATTCATTGTGGAGCAACAACAATAGCAGCACCGAAACTACAAATACTACTACAAATTCTTCCTCAGAAGACATTCGGATTCTCATGGGAATCCTAACGCTTCCTGATCAGTACCATCGCCGCCATTTCCTACGTATGATATACGGCACTCAGACTCCAGTGGCCGGTGCACAGATTGACGTGAAGTTTGTGTTCTGCAACTTGACAAAGGATGACCAGACAGTGCTGGTTGCGCTTGAGATTATGCGTTATGATGATATAATAATCCTCAATTGCGAAGAGAACATGAACAAGGGTAAGACTTATACTTACTTCTCGAGCTTGCCGGAAATCTTCAACACCTCGGATGGGCCTTACCCTCCTTACCATTACGTGATGAAACTTGATGATGATTCGTATTTTAGGCTGCACAACCTTGTGGAGTCGTTGAGGCCATTGTCGAGAGAAGATTTGTATTATGGTTACGTAATTCCATGCAAAAGCATGGACCCTTTCGTGCATTACATGTCTGGGATGGGGTACTTGGTGTCTTGGGACATAGCGGAGTGGATTAGAGAATCTGACATACCGAAAAATCACTTGGAAGGGCCTGAAGATAGGGTGTTTTCAGAGTGGCTCCGGGAGGGCCACCGGGCAAAAAACCGGTACAATGCCAAGTGGTCGATGTACAACTTTCCGAAGCCGCAGACGCAATGCACACATGAGCTTTGGCCGGACACCATTGCTGTGCATTTGTTGAAGAATCAGCCCAAGTGGATTGAGACATTGAAGTATTTCAATGTCACGAATAATCTGAAGCCTTCCAAGTTATATCATATACCTTAATTAGGTAATGGTAAGCAAAGAGCTATCCCAATTACCATTAATTTTGTTCATTCGTTTCATGTAGATTATAATTAATCTCATATACTCAAATCTTTTCAGGAAGCATATAACTATCAATTAAGTTTTTCTCCTGTTTAGATTGTGTTACATTTGATTGTAGCCGGCAATGCCCACATCCTAACGAAACAACTTGGGCCAAGTTCTGATAATTGGGCCAAGTTCTTTCTTTTACTTACACATAAATAAGGTATATATATTTATTTATCATGAGTGAAGAAAAAGCAGTACATGTAAGGTGGAGAAGGAAGAAAGAAAGATTCAAGATGAGGTGCAGCAGCAGACTCCTACATTTTTTTTTCATTACAAATTTGTCGAGATCATATTAAAAATGTAGTTTAGTGATTTCAAAGATGGGAACTAAATTACATCACGAGTTTTTCTATTCAGTCGCTCTATTTATCTCATTAGACAATTATTTATTAATTTTTTAAGAAGGTAATGTTGATGAATGATCACACGGTGAAATTCTTATATCAAATGGATCAGAAAAATTTGCAAACAGAAAAGAAGAAACATGAAAAATCAATATCGGAAATAAAATAAAAGTTTTACAAAGTAAATCCGCTTATTTATTAAATATCTATTATTATTATATTTTTATTCTCGTTTAAATTTAAAATGAGGTGTAATGAGATATAAAGTGGGGTGAATAGAAACACTTTTAAACGATTCAGAAAAATTTTACAAATCACTTAGTCTTAGCCCAGATGGATCCAGCCCAATTGAAGGCCCTTGAGTTGAAAAAAAAAAAAAGAAAAGAAAATCCGCGTTGGAAAAGAGGCAAACCCTAGCATCCCTCGTGAGGCTCGTGTAGGCAAAGTCGTACACGCGCGAATGAAAGCTACCACCTCCCAGAAGCCAATCAGCCGTCGATTCTAGGACACAACAGTCAATTTGACAATTTACGTGTGGCTTTCTCGTGATTCTAAGCATTTCATATCTTCTGAAATATTATTGTCACTTGCCGGTGACACAACTGCCCAAAACTACCCAATAAAAATCGTCACCTAAAACAACTCATCCCCATCCACGTTCCACGTGTCAGCTATCACTCTCAACGACGTGTGACGTAATCGCTGCTCCACCTTCCAGTTCCACGCCTTGACCTCCTCGACCTTCGTAAAACACTGCTGTCCTCTTTTACAAATATCTGTCTCGTCTCGTATCGGCTGAATCGGTCCGAATCCGAAAAGCCGCCGTTCTTCTTCATTGTAAGCACAAGTCTCTTCTATCTCGCCCGTAAATCGAATCCGAAGTTCTTATTACAATTCTCTGTTCTTTTTAGCATTTGATTTTGAATTAATGTGGGATTTGTGGTGGTTTTGAGCTTCGCAGAGTGTATTATTTGCGTTCCGAGAAGATGGGCAGCAGTCCGGCGCCGTTTTCGGATATTGGCAAGAAAGCGAAAGGTAATTAATTTAACTTAGGTCTAAATGGAGGATTTGCTACGATACAGGTCTGTTAACGTTAACGGTCGGATGTTTCGTTTGTAGTGGAATATTGAATCTTGAGTGGCATAAAGTGATTACAGTGTCAATACAGTGGTAGTTTTAGCAAACATAAGTGTTGTTCTTCTAAATGGATTGTAATTTAAGGGGAAATTTTATTGAACTACACACTTCTCTTGATAGATCTTATTGTTTTGAGAAAAAAGTCAGAAAATTATCCTGAAAGTTCGAAAATTTATATTTATCATTTACTTAGGAGCCACGGTTGGAGTTTTAAGCAAGTGAGAGGATTGATTGTTGGGGCAGCTGAGTTTTATGTTGCTTTGAGTGTTTATTTTACTAAATGGAAATTTTTATTGACATGAGGTTTAGCTGAAAGCCTGAAACATGGCTAACATTGTCATTAATTTTCCTTATAACTGTTAGATTGTTCCTTTTGAATATCATAAATGTATTAGAAACCTTCCTTAAAAGGAAGGCCTTTTTTGGGGTTTTAGGGTTTGAGGTTAATCTTCTTGATGGGGATGATTGAGGGGATTTAGGTTACTGCATTTGTTTAAATAAGTAGTTTTAAAGGGTTGGCTACGTGTCTACAAATAAGTAGTTTTACTATTTTGTTGAGGTAGGCATTGTACATATGAGTACTTTAGGATTACTTGTAAAGCATGTTTCCATTTTACTAGACAACGGATATTTTTGCCATTTTTGCCTTTATTTTTGTATCATAGATGTGAAGATCTGTAAGTGATGTGATTGGAAGTGAGAGAAAATTTAAACAATTCAAACTGTGGGAACATCAGCAGCGTTTCTTCTAATATTATGGACACTGTCAGCTTTAGCTATTTTATAAATTGCTAAAGTGGGGGAAGATTTCTAGATACTGTTGGGAAATTATTTTGATTGCTATAATAGTGAGTGATCATATGCACTCAAAAGGAAATCAAAAAATATTTCGCTAAATGTTGCATTTTAAATTTCTCCCTTGAAACCTGTACAAAAGGAGATTTATGATCTGTTTATCCTCGTTTATTTATATTTATCTGTGGTCTTACCATGTCCTTATTTCAGTGAGAAAAAGTTACATCCGTATAAAATGTGCAATTTCAATCAGTGACCATGATTGCTTATGTTGGCCACGGAGTATATAGACAATCTGTTCAGAAAATGAATATTAGATGTCTCGTGTAGACTCAGTGTCTCCTGCCATTTCCAATATGCAAAAAATCCAATCCTGCAAACTATTTTTTCATTGTTTTAATCTCATACAGTGTAGCATATACTAAATCCGAATTTATTAATTTTAAACTATTGATTCATATTATTCATATGTTTTCTTATCATATGCAGACCTCTTGACCAAAGACTACAACTTTGACCACAAGTTTACCCTGTCATTGCCGAGTGCTACTGGACTGGTATTGCCTGCTCTAACTTTCCTGTTTTGGCCACTTTTTTTGTGCAACATTCTATTGTCTATATTTATGATTTGACTGCACTGCTTGATAATGTCCAAAAGTATTTTAGTAGAAGTATTTTTGTATTTCTTGTATACTCTCTCCTTAACTAGAGAAAGTTTTATTTCTTACTATTCGAGATTCCAGACAGCTCAAGAAACCTGGATGGATTTGAGTAGACATTTGTAGCTCAAGTCTTTTTCTCACTTCTCATCTGGAGTTATTACTAATTAGTTACCATTTGATTTTCTTTTTCCTTGGTTGTGTTGTCCATTCTTAGCTAAATTAGCTGACATTTTTCTGCTATGCATGCAAATTTCCATCCAAGGAATTTATCTTGAAAGGTTTATGTAAATGGAATTTGGAGGAGAAATAATTAAGAATAATAATCTATTTATTAGATGAAATTACCTTTTGGGTAATCCACTACTGACTTTTGTGGTATTTGGTCTCATCTGTGACTGGAAAATGAAAGCTTCTTTATGTGAATAGTTTTGTGCTTTTGACTTAGGAAGAGTAAACTGGAGAAAGAATAGCCGTGAAATATTTTGTCCATTTGATAACTAATTTATCTAGAGTACCAAGGATATATAATTTCATGACTAATATCATTGCATGTTAAGTTTGTTAAAGTGCTGGAATATGTAATTGAAAATACCATTCTGTTGATAAGCTTCTATTTGTTTGACAGTATTCAATTAATCAGTTTCTTATGTCATTGCAGGGACTTACAGCTACAGGTTTGAAGAAGGACCAAATTTTCATTGGTGACATAAATAGTGTTTACAGGGGTGCAAATACTATTGTAGATGTAAAAGTTGATACATATTCGAATGTAAGAAAAGATCTTGTCATTGGAAGCAACTTTGTGACTTACACATATGTGATAATTGAGATTGATGTATATTTGGCTTTTATTTTAATGATGTACAGTGAATGCTTAAGTATTAGGGACATGACTTGAATGTCTATTGTATATTCTCAATAAACTTCACTTATTTTGTAATTCACCCTTTTGTAGGTATCTACAAAAGTGACTCTGATTGATCTCTTGCCACAAACCAAAGCAGCATTTAGCTTTAAAGTACCTGATCACAAGTCTGGCAAGGTCAGTGCATCTTGTTGTACTGTTAAAAATTATAATGATAAATGCATCTTATCATACTGTTAAAAATTATAATGATAAAGCTGATGTTGCTTATTACCATAAGAAATGTTATATGCATTGTATTGCAATTTTTACTGGGAAGATTTTTAGTGTATTTTATATTTAATTGCGAACATTTGTTCATTGCGTGACAACTCCCAAAATAATGTCTTCTTTTCCATGTCCTAAAATCTAAGTTTCATGCACAATAGTTGTAATATTTTCCGTGGATGGTCGTTGACGCTGAGAATATGAACATGGACGTAATGCAAAATAGAATCAGGATTAGGCGGGGGAACAAGTTAATTGAATCTCCTCTGTAAATCAATACTTGTTTTTAACTGTCAATGTATGACCAATTTTGTAAATTGCTATTAAATGTCATTTTTATGCAAGGAGATATGCTTAAGAAATGTGACAGGCAACTTGGTCGAACAAGAAAGAACAAGTTAAAAGGATAATACAGCAGGAATATAAATATAATGTACTGAGCTCTATTTTTTGAGCTGTCCTGTTCTGTACTTGTATGTTTTAGTGGGTCAGCTTGTTCACTGCTTTGAAAATCCTTCTACTTATAAAAGTTTTTTATCACACACAAAAAAAAAAAAAAAAAAAAAAATATGGATATANTTTTTTATCACACACAAAAAAAAAAAAAAAAAAAAAAATCTGGATCTAGATGAAATTTTTGACAAATGGTGAAAGTATTTATATTTGTTGAGGCGTATGATCAGTGCTTCAATCAAGGCCAAGTTAGGATCAATTTGCCACTCAAGATTTGAATTATTGTGCTTGCTTATTGCCTGATGCTGCATGTGTTGACTTGTATTTACCCATTGTACTTATATTCTCCATTCTTACAGAGAAAAAATCATTAGTGAACGTGAATGTGTTCTTTGAAAGTTTATCTTGTCTGATTTGTGGTGTTACGGAAACCTACTTTGTTCTATGATTCTGGTTTAGACCTAAGTTGATCAGATTTCGGTATATAGAAGTTCCCTTCATTAAATGAATGGTTCAAGTAAAAAAAGTTTTTCCTTTCATGCATTGTCTCTGCTTTTCAATGCTTATACATTCTGAATGATGAAATTTTGTGACTATTTTATTGTATCATATCCAGTTGGATGTTCAGTACCTTCATCATCATGCAGCCATTGATTCTAGCATTGGCCTGAATCCTAACCCTCTTTTGGAGCTGTCTGCGGCAATTGGAAGCCAAGAACTGGTTTTGGGTGGCGAAGTTGGATTTGATACTGCTTCTGCTTCATTCATCAAGTACAATGCTGGGATTGGCTTGAACAAGCCTGACTTCTCTGCTTCACTTATGCTGTAAGTATCCCCATGAAAAATGTATTATTTAGTTTCCAATGTGTTTTCTTATCAAACAGATTCTCATGTGATCATTTCCTTATGGGTTTTGCAAGTTTTTATTTGAAAATTTACTAATTGTACAGTTCAATAGAGAAATTGGTTGACACCTAAATAGGATCCGTACTTCTGTAGGTTTGTGTCCTACATGATGAGCTAACTATGCTGCAGTGTACTTATAGTATGTACAATCATAAACTGTTGCTTAATGTCCAAGTGCCATATAACAATTTGCTTCTAGGTCTTATGTTGAGGGTCAAAAAGTTGCAAATTATGTGAACAAAAGCCACATCTAAAGAAAATTTTTGATTTATTGGATGCTAAGTATGACAAGAACTATAAATGCAACTGGACCCATTAAGTGATATCTTATTGGTGACTTATTAGCACTCTTGACAGTTTTGAACCAAAAGAATAAAATCAATAAAGTCCTTGTAATTTAACATGATAAATAATAAATGTTATTTTATTATTAAAGGAAAGCAAAATTATTTGTTGGCAAAAAAATTTCTTAATAGTAAATAATAATTATTACTTAACTCTTTCTAACTTTACCCCACAAGTTAAAATAAGCCTTAAGATAAATTTAGAAGGAATATATTGATTTCAGTGTAGTTATTTACCTGAGTTTTACTGAATGATGGGATATCTATACTTGTATGTTTATGTGGTTATTTGGTTTTTGTTTTCCATTTTCTTTCTTATTATTTTTGTTCTATCAATGCCCTACCTATATAATTTGAATTTTGTCTGTCTATTTAGGGCGGATAAAGGACAGGCTCTGAAGGCATCTTACGTGCATGCTGTGAATCCATTCACTACAGTTGCTGCTGAAATGACACATAGATTTTCTACTTATGAAAACAGCTTCACCATTGGAAGTGCTCATGTTCTAGATCCATTCACAGTGGTAAAAACACGATTATCTGATGGTGGGAAGGTTGCAATGCTATGCCAGCGAGAATGGCGGCCTAAGTCACTGGTAACTTTTTCTGCAGAGTATGACTCAAAGACCATTAATGCTGCCCCTAAGATGGGTCTTGCTCTGGCTCTCAAGCCTTGATATGGAAACAACTTTGCCCAGTTCTGCAACTTAGATCAATTCAATACTTCTGAACTTAGTTACATTTTTTTCACAAAAACCCAAGGAGGGTTATGCTTTACGCATTTCATACTGGAAAACTGAGTGGATGCCTTGATGGAATTATCAAGAAGTGGGGAGGTATATTGAATCCAATTTTGGAAAAATTTGATAAACATAACAGTACAACATTTTTTCGTTGCATAGTTATGAGATAGAATTGATGGTAACTCTGGGATTTTCTCAGCCTTAATTCTCTATAAATTTGTTTAAATTCAACTTCTGGTTAAACTGTAGCAACAAGGTTCAACACATTAGTTAAGTCGTCCTTATGTGATAAAAACCTTGAATCTTTGCCCCCATCTCCCTTGCTATCTCTCTCGGATATAATGTGGATGTAGAGTTGTACTTTCGATATGATGAATCTCTTTAATGAGTTTGGTTTTTGGTTTTTGGTTGTTTTACGTTTCTGCATCTCTTGCTTTAGCCAGCAACTGTAGAGATATTTCTACAATAATTTTGTGAAACTCATTATGTTTGTGATGAATTTTATAAAAGGCTTATGACAATTTTTAGAATCTTAAAAGTGAGACTTTGATGAGTTTTGAAGCCTCAATTTCAGTGGATAAATATGGAGGTATGAAATAAATTTTATAAAATTTTGTTTTCTATTCGGTAGTATAGTATTTTACAAGGTTAAAAGAAAAAATTGCAGTCCCCTTTTAGATGAAAGTATATATAAGAGAAATAAAGTCTTTCCAGTTAATAAAATAATTCTACACGACATTTCTTTGTGGTATATTACTTCGACACTTCTGATATTTGGGTTAACTAATTTAAATTCTAAATTTTTAAAACTAATTTTTTGACCGTTATATGTGAATAAAAAGTAACATATTTAAGCTAACATTCTTAAGATAAATAAAACATATAAAATATGAGTAATACTATAAAATTTGTATTTCAATTAATGTAACATCATATGAGTGATAAGATAAATACATAAAAGTCAAAGCAATAAATATTGATAAATTTATTTTACCATTCAAATAATGTTACATCACAATTGTGATATAAAGTTGAGATACAGATTTTGTAATCAGTATTAATGATGACATATATATATCAAATTTCAAATGTTAGTTTTAAAAACCTTTTTTTTTTTTTGAAATGTATGTGTCCGAATCAGCTTACGCGTACCTTGATTAACCCTACCTTACCAAAGTGGTCCGTACCCCCCGAAAGTAAACGGTTTTTACACCAATTGGCAATGGCCCAAAGGGAATTAGTTTTAAAAACCTCCGAAATCTAAATTCTCAACTCAAATCAAATCTCCGATATTTAAGTTGTCAACTGGAACTTGAAGGTCCGAGTAAGTATTGCTTTCTTTGTATAGTTATTGTATCTCAATCAATCACCAATTAAAATAAGAGATTTTGAGATGGATCTAATAATTTTTATAATTAGATTGACAAAATTATAGAGGTTTTGACTGAAGGTGAGAGGCGATATATTTACACAACAAATACTCCGGAATGTCTTTCTCTACTAGTCAATTACATTATTCTTTCACGCACGTCATGGGGTAGTTGGGAAGAGAAGACTCCATTAATGTAGGTTGAAGTAATTACCAAACAAGATGGAAGTCATTTTCTTTCACTGCTGCACCTAATTTTATGTGATATTGTTTCATGTGTTGGATTATAAAATATCGAACGTTGAAGTGCCGTTTCATCTTTAACAAAACCTAAACAAGTCTAAACTACAAACTAAGACGTGTGGTAGGTGAGAATGTGATGTTCTTTGATGTTGAAACAAAGTAAGAAGCTCGATTAATTGATTTCTTTCAACTCTCACTATCAATTACATCACTCAATCCTTTTCCTAAAGCCTACAAAACAAAGTAAAGAATACATATAAAAATATTTTGTCTAATATTGTGGACAAAATTATTTGGTTTGACGATAGTCTAAATTTTGATCCCTACACCTTAACAAAAACTAACATTAACACCCTTCGACTAATCTAGATAGATGAAATGTAAGAGTTAAAAAAAACTCGAAATCTATATGTTAGTTAATTCAGACCCAAAGGGTTACACTCGTTGTAAGAAGATGAAAACGATCATTTTCATTATAAGTTTCCAATATGATCAAGTGATATTACACTTTGTTCATAATTCTATTAGAAGAATACATCGAATAACTCGTTAATTGATAAACCGTACTATCTATCCAATAAGTCTATGCATATATATATATGATTCATAATATTTGATGATAATAATAATAATAGTAAATCTAATACTGATAATGTAAAATAATTGAATGATTATTCTAATGCATTAAGTATGAGGAATACATACAATAATTTACTCACATAAACTATAGACTCGTTCTCCTAATTAATCTCTTGGTTGGTGCATCCAGAGGCTTGAAGACTCAAATAGAAGCTAATCTACTTTGGGTCACGAATGCAAATTGACATTTTGTGTGTTAGGTATGCATAGTCTTTGAATGGTTGAAATTGATTTTATTATAAGTTGAATTAGGGTTTTGTTGCTAAATATATCGATGTTTGCGTATGGCCAAAAATGATGTGTTGAAAGACTAAGCAGACTATGTTAGAACTCAGAAGGCAAGTGCGTGCATGGGATATGATGGGTGTAGTGGAGAAGAGATGACGAAGGCAAATAGATCGCTCTTTTGGATTAACTTTAATTTTACAATCCGCAATTGTGGTTGGAGTGGATTGGTTGGGAAAATAAAGAAATGGGTTTGGATTTCGTAATATTAATGGGATATAAATTTTTTGTAAACAGTCAACACTCAGTTTTTTTTTTTGAACTAATAATGATCTGAAAAAGTTCTGTGTCATAACTCATGTTGAAGACTTTATCATTTTTACCCTCCTCCTCCTTCTTCCCAACCTCGTTGACGCCCATCTCTATCTTTCATCTTTTTTCTTCTCTCTCTCCATTTCTTCTTCTCTCGTCTCCACTGCCTCCTCCATCACACCACCACCACATCCCAATACACTAAGACCACCACTATCAACACATTCACCATCGCTACACACAAATTTATCTGATGGTTTAGAGTATATCCCTAATATCAATAGATCACATTCACAGGTGTTGACTTTTGAAAATTCTATTGGTAGGCAAGGGGTTATTCTCTTCAGGTGCAATCCTAAGTCTATGTTTGAGTCTCTTTCGCTCCAAATATGAATAGTTTGAAAATTTGTTATACCATGTACAACTAACAAACACTTTGTCTGCTCAAGAGCCAAAAGATAATGGTAAATAATAATTTTATATATACAACTTTAAATTAAAATAGGGTTAATAACAATTTGCCCCCAAATTACTACAAATTGTAATATTTTACCAAAAATCTCAAAAATCAAAATATAGTCTCTACTGTTTGCTGTTATACGTTAGAATTAACTAGAAAAATGGCAAAATAGTTATTTAAAAATAAGTTATAAAAAATTAATTTATTTAACTTAATTAACAAAAAGATCCTAAACCTTGATTTAAAATTGAAGGACTAATTTGTAAATAAAAAAACTGAAAATTCATTAATATATATATATACACACATATATAGAGCTTTTATTTTGTATGGGATAGAATGACTTACCTTTTTTTTTTTTTTTATAATTTTTTATTAAAAAACATCATATAGAGCTTTTGAATTCTCAACGCAATCTCAAAGCAATTGGTTTTCAATGTTAACCTTTAAGACATCCAAATCAACAAACAATTTATTAAATTTTGGGTAATCTTTTTTTTTTTTTTCTTTTTAATAAAATACAAAGGACTTGTATTAATGGAGTAAAAAAGTGAATCAAGTGTTGAGATATATAAGTTATAATACCTTTTTTTTTAAACAATTATCTTAAAACTCATTCCAAATGAGACTTTCGTTAAAAAGATAATGAAATGATATGATAAATGATATAATAATATCACATCACTTAAACTCGTAATTTATAATGAGTTCTTGAGATAATTTTTGGGATGAATATCATTACACCCTTGAATAAAAAATCTTACATCTTAATATTAGACACCCGAAACTAGGGGTGTAAACGATCTTGTTTAGGGTAGTTTTAAGAGATTTTAAAACCAAAACAGATAATAGCGGTTTAAAAATTTTTCAAACTGAACTTAACTATTTTAATTGAAAAACCAAACTGAGCTAAACTGAAATAATATGGTTTGGTTTGGTTTCTAAAACGGTTTGAGCTAAAGTATAATATTTTTTTGACTAAATGTTTTAAACTTATCAAAATACTTTATTATTAGCTAATTTAAATTTGTCAAAACTTGAAAAATAATTAGAATTAAAATAATAAAATATTAATTAATAAATCAATGTTAGAATTTGTTCCTGCAAAAAAATTGAAATTGATTTGTTGAATTACTTTTATATTTTCTTCACATTTTTCCTCCTTTGGCTTGATTCTTTATCAATCTTTCACCTACAACATAAATAAGCAAAAATTACTAAAACTAACAATAAAACATAAAAACGCACAAAAACAACAAAAATCTAACATTTTAATTTAGTCAAAAGGACTAAAATTTAGACATATTTTGCACTTATTAGAATTTAGATAAACTTTCAGTGAACCAGTACTAAAGAGAAGAAATATCCATCTCAAATTTTCAATTACATACATTTTAAGTTTAAATATTAATAATATTAATCAGTCCAAAAAAACGAATGTAGGCACGTAATTCAAAAGCTATAAGAGTTGCATAATTCAATCCAGTCTACTTCAAAACTCTTGGTTCTCATCCTTGATATATTTTGGCTACAAATATCATTAAACCTAGAAAAAAAAAAATCAACTTTGGTTTGCAATTTAATGAGTTGTATACAATTAAAATAATTAGAAATTTAATTGATCAAATATACTATATTATGATAATCATAATAAAGTATTCAACATTATATATAACTAAAATTAATTATTTTTTTAAGCAATACAAGAGCAAAACTTACCATCCAAAATTCATGGAACATCAACCAGAGTAGGTGCTAAAGTTATATTTGCAAGATCTACAAGAAAAGGCAAAATCAGTATATAGAAAAAAAAAAAAAAGAAAAAGAAATTACAAATCCAATTTATAAATAGTTCACATAAAATAACAAAGGATAAGAACATTACCACCCTTTAACTTACCATGTCATCTAGCTTTTCTACCATGTTCAGTGGAATTGAAAATGTTCAAAGCCAATCTTGAGTGCAAATGAGTGCCTTAACTATTTTAGGAATCAAAGAACTCCTAAATGAATCAAGAATGCAATCGCCAGTGCCAAAGGTTGATTTAGATGCAACCGTTGAAATAGGAGTAGCCAAAACATTACGTGCTAATTGTGACAAGATAGAAAATCGATAGCTATTTATTTTCCACCACCCCAAGATATCAAAAGAATCAACATCCTCTTCACTTTCTTCATCTAAATACTTATCAGGTTCAGATTTGTATTCCCCACTATCTTTTTCTGCTTTATGCTTCTTGAATAAAGACTTCATTTTTTATCCAATTTGCTGTGTTGGTTTTTCCACATCTGTCTCATTTAAATCATCACTTTTAGAACTATTCCTTTCGTGTCCATTTGAAGATGAATTCAATTTCTTGTAATGATCAAATAAAACACTCAAAACCTTTTTGACTTGTTTACATATAATGCTAGCCTTGTCCACTTCATACATTTGAGAAATCCCAAATTCTAAGTACTCAAATTTGTATCGAGAATCTAACGCTACTGGAATAAATATCATCAAATTTAGCTTTTCTAGATCTCCCCAATCATTGTCAATAAAATGACCCGTAAGACATATGTAATTGATTCTTTGTAAGGAAGTCCATGTGTTTGTAGTTAAGACAAATTCTCTTACAATTAGTTTTCAAAAAGCCCTTCAGCTTTAGCCTCTCCTCTATAAACAATTCATAACAGTCTTTTGCAACTATGATTCTACTACGACTATGAAATCTTGGTTGCATTTGGTTACAAAAGAATTTAAATCCTTAACTGAGAATTCATCTACAATAACCATATATATTAAAGATTTTCTAACAACCTCTTGATTAAAATGTCAAAGTAGTTAAATTACCCATCTTCTCATTCCCTCCATCTTTACCCTTTAAAGATGGTTGAGAATTCAATTCTGCTTGTTTAGAGTTAAGGCTATTATAAGTGTATTTCCTGTATCTAGATAAACATCCTCTAAGTGTGCTAGTGCCTAATATTTTAAGATCACGTTTGTAAATTTAACTACAATATTACATTTTAATTTTTTCTCAAACTTGGAAAAATGATCCCACACATCTGCTTTTTCTTTAACTACCTTTCTCTTACATTTAGAGAAATCAGCTATGGTTCTTTGAGTTACATTTTGTGGAGTAGTTTTTGTGCCATCCATAGTTGGAGCCTCATTGACCTGTGACATTTAATAAAAAATAATTTATAATATTTAATTAGTGACATAAATTCTAACAATAACTCACATTACAAAACATGTATAAAATTGTATGTAGTAGAAATTTATTTAAATAAATTAACTTCTATTTTTAATTATTAATTAATGAATGTTAAATATTGAATAAAATAATTAGATGAGATGTCGTCATGTGATACCAAATCAAGTAAGGAAATATTTTCTATAAGACTATAACCACTGGATTTCACTACTAGTTTTGTACAAGTAACATATATTATTTTGCATGTGAGATTATTCATCAATACACTAACACTATGGTAGGACAGCCACAAAACACAAATAAAATAATAAAATAGTACAACAAAAGTTCTAGTAGGTGATTCATCTATTATAAGGAAATAAAAAATAAAAGTAAAAAAGTCATGCATAACTCATATAAGAAAAATAGAGATTTGATTACAGTTTTCTTTTTTTTGAACTTGGAGTAGTGAACAGCTAGACTTTCTAACTTCTCAATTTTGTTGTTAAAGTCTTAAAGAAGAAGACTAGTATTTTATTTTATTGTGAAACTAAATTGACATGTAGATTTCTATTTCTTTTTACACATGTGAAATACTTGTTTCCATATTAAACATATATATTGATATATATAATTTTAAATACTTATTTCTTTTATATATATAACGATTTATGGTTTGGTTTTGTTTGTGTTTTTTAAAAAACAGAAACCAAACTGTAAACCATGTTAACTAAAATTTTCAAATCAAATTATTTTTCTTAAAATCTAACCAAACCAAACTGTCTAATTCATTGAGTTCAATCCAATTTGATAGTTTACATTGAATAACTTACACCCCTACTCGAAACAAAATAATTAGTTAAAAATTTCTTCCGAATTGAGTTGGATAAAGAAGAGGGAGGACAAAAGTTTTTGAATTCCTTAAAAAAAATGCTCATAGAGATATTGTTAGAACATGAGTCTTGGATTTTTCTTTTTGTTTTTGAATGATTTTATGGGTTATCTTAATGTTTTATGGCAAATCATTATGAGACGTTAAAAATGACAACTATTTAATAATAATTTTACTATTTTCGTATATATTTTCTTGTTCATTTAGCTTA
>JANLJB010029865.1:0-18097 GCA_026212285.1 Bursera cuneata
GGATACGATACTTGGACTCACCGAGGACTATAATTAAGACTACCTACACTTGGGTAACACTTTTTAAGATGTAGCATTATTGTTACATTATTTTGTAAAAGTAACCCATTTTCTTTTTAAACTCCATTTAAACCCATAATTACATCATATCCCTTTAAAAGTTATGTAAATTTACCTAATAAAAGCATAAACATATTCAAATAAAGTTTTGGTATGTGACCAAAAATTGAGAGTAAATAAAAGAAGATAGGATTTTAAAGTGGGTAACAGATATCGAAAATTTATCAAGAAAATAAAACAATAAAAGATATTAAAAATCATATTAAATCCAATAAAATAATTAATAGAAACTAAATAGAAAATGTTCCATATATTAATAAACCTTTTTTTTTTTCTGGGTTGGGAAGGAATCAAATTTACTAGTAAAGAAAAGTGTGAGCCGACCCCTCTAGTTTTGGTCAACTAGGTGGACCCTCCACAACGAAAATAACCAAATAAAGAAAAATTAGAACAATTATTTTCATTTATAATTTAAAGGTAAAAATATTATTGTCTTCCTTCAAGTTTGGCGGACCAACCACCAACTAAACATTCAATCGAAGACCTCTTTCAATTTGATCGAAACTCACTGTCACAGTCATAGCGATGGCGCTTTCGCGGCTTCGTCATCCAGTGATCGGCAGAGTCCCGTCGCTTCTCTTCAAAGCTCGCCTTCTCTCATCCGCCACATCTCTCGCTCGGTACTTCTCTTTTTATTTTTTATTTTAAATTTAGTAGTGAATTTAAAGTGCAGTTTGGGTGCTTACTTGCTTTCCGGAATTGATTCAGTTGTGATAATTATCTGTTTTGTTGAATTTGATTTAGAAAAAAATGTGAAATAAATTTGCAGAAAAGTTAGACTTCTGAAGTGGAAATATTCACATACAATTTCTATGAAATTCAAGTACGTTTGGTGCAATTCGGCGCCGTTTTCTAAGTTACGTGTTAGGAAGCTGAAGCTCAAAGAAAGTAGAAAGAGCATTTTTGTTTAGCTAAATTTTAGTTATTTAGTTGTAATCCGTTCAAACTAGTTTCTTCAATCTACTTCTACTAGTTGCAGATGTGTTCCGGGAAAACTGTCTTCGGAAAACATTACGCTAGGCATTTTGAATTTCAAGAAACTTTTTTTCGTTTTTCTTTCATAAATTTGTTGTGATAACCATTTGAGAGACATCTTTTTGAATATTAGAAAGTATTGTAGATTTAGATTGTCAGTGAGCCAGCTATTGTTGTAGGTACATAGACTCTCTAATGAATCCTACATTCAACCATAATAACTCCAACAACGTGGATTGAAATATTTTTTACTATAATTGTTTCAAAAATTTGCTTCCTACATGCTTATTTGAACTAGCTTACCTTGGAGCATCATTGCTGGGCATGTTGCAGTACTGCGCTTATTATTTTACTAGATACTGTTGGATTCAAAACTATATAAGTGTCAAAGTGTGTGGGTCATTTTTCCTTGCAATGTGATTCTTTAGATGGATTTGATTAGGTGGCCTCTTGCTTTTTCCATGCAGTTTAGTTTATATTCAATAGACTTGATAATTTCTTAACTCATCTCTCTTCATTCATTTGCTTATTGTCAACTTGCTGATGCAGCTCTTCCAGTGGCCAAAACACTTTTGTGGATGTAAATGGCATTTTGTTAAGGTATGCATCTTTTTGCTATCCATTTTTTTTTTTATGTTGAGTTACGCCTCCTCATTTTTTGTTTGTGATGCAAGATTACGTCATTTTCTTGATATGTATAAGTAAGATTGACTTGTTAGTTTGTTATGCTTCATTCATTTGGCCAACACAGGGTAAAAAGATGTAACCTTTTTTTTTTCTTTTTTTTTGATAGAAGACCAAGAACTTATATTAATGGATTAAAAAGAGTGGACCAAGTGTCCGCATATGCAACTCTTACTTTTTTAATTGTACTCTTTCTTTTATACTTACCAGGCCTACATCCTTAGCTATGGTCACTGGAGTACATGATAGTTCTTTGAAGCTCAAGGTATTTTTGAGTTATTAATTAATATTACTTATACCAATTTGGATTAAGACTGTTTTCTGATTACTTCTGGCATTTTGCAGATGCAAATTGGACTCCGAAATTTCTCATCTGCAGGTACACCTCATTCTTGTTTTATGTGTGGAGTGTGGTTTCTCCCTACAATAGCATGTGTCTCTAAAACTTTTACAGTTCTGGTCGAAGGGGCTTTTTTAATTTGATCTCAATTGTTAAAAAAATAATAATAATAATAAATAAATCAAATCAAATCAAATTAGAGGCTACAAACTAACCTTTTCTAGCTGGCTAGCATGACTAATTTTGAGCTAAAATTTATAGATCAATAGGATTTATAGCCTTTAGTTAGAACTTTTAGTTGCTTGTTATAATTTCTATTACTTAGTAAGAATTTTTGGCTTTAGTTACGGATATTAGCCATTAGCAAAAACTTGAAGCCCTTACAAATGCTTTCTAGATTGCTAGAGTATCTTCTTTTGTTCTGAATTTTGTAATTAGCTATAATTTCTTACCCTAAACTAGAATTTTGGTGACCAATTATTATTTCTACTGCCCAACTAGTGTTTTTGGTCTTCAGTTACAATTGTAGCCCTTAGCAATAAACTAGACACCAATATACACTTTTTATCTGGCTATAATTGTCAACCGTGAGCTAGAATATGAAGTTAGAGAGAATTTCTTGCCTTTGGCTAAAATTTTTAGCGCCAATCTACAATATTTACTATTAAGTTAAAATTTTTGTTCTTCAATTACAAAAATAAGCCTTAAAAAATTAGAGCCCACAGATTAGCGATTCTAGCCTTAAAATTTCTTATTCTAAAGTTGAAATTTTAGTGACAATTTTGAAGTCAGCAAGAATTTGTTGACCTCATTTAGTATTTTTAGTTCCCAACTAGAATGTGTCATCATTCCTTGAAAAGATGTACTTTTATTTCAATCTGTATTTGTCACTTTGCTGTCTATCATTGCAGAGCCTCCCGCACATGAAGTCCTGGGCATGCCAGCTTTGTCCCCTACAATGGTAAGATTGTTGGAAAGTTATAATTACTGTTTGCCTCACCTACTATGAGTTGTTTTTCATCTTTCCTGCATAAATTCAAGGATGTGTGTATTGCTCTTGTGCAGACTCAAGGTAACATAGCAAAATGGAGGAAGAAAGAAGGTGATAAGGTGATTTATAAGTTTATAACATGGCAATTTTAAAGTCTGGTGTGCCATTTTTATATGGTTTAAAGATGATTATTAAAAGATAAGTCCTTTCTCATACAGAGTCAAAACTGTTTGTTGATTCCTTTTGATCCAATCTCACAGATAGAAGTTGGCGATGTACTATGTGAGATAGAGACAGACAAAGCAACACTTGAGTTTGAAAGTCTTGAAGAAGGGTAATTCTGTTTGCCATAACTCTTTTCTTTTTATTATTATTTTTTTTGATAGTCCATTTTGATAGCCATTATTTTAAACTATTAGTCCTTGGAGTTGTAAATTCTGTAATATAACTGGTTACCTCAATTTTTTGCTTGGAATTCACAATGAGAATGCTATTGTTAGTTGTTGTTTTCAAATCCTTTTCTCATTTGTTGCATTTTTCGTTTTTTCTTTTTTCCCGTATCTGTTTGGTATATATCTTCTTTGAAGATGCTTTCCTTTGGTTCTTTCCCCTGCATAGAATCATGTTTGGGTCATTAGTTTTGATGGAATGGAGGGCCTGCCCAGATCAGATACCTGATAGTTCCTTGAAGTTCTTGGCATTAATTTGACTGTAGTGTTTTTCAACAGGTTTTTAGCTAAGATACTGGTACCTGAAGGTTCAAAGGATGTGCCTGTTGGAACACCCATTGCAATAACGGTAAAACTGTGATAATTACTGAGGATTTATTGCTTTTAACGCTTATAGAACATTGTGCATCGAAATATGGGGTATATTAGATTTTAAAATAGAAATCAATCTTGAATGGTGCTCAGGCAATTGTTTTTCAAGTTTGCCTTAGTAAACTCATCACTTTGTCATTTTCTTTTTCCTTTTGCTACATTACATACTCTTTTGTTAAGCTTCCTGAGTAATTTTTAACGGATTGTAATACTCTCAGGGTATTTGATATCTTCAAACATTAGTTTTTATTCATTCTGTTATTGGTACCTACTTATATGTGGAGCTGCCGTTTGCATTTAGAGTGTTAACCATTAAGGTACAGGATTGTTAACCTTAATTTTTCTGGGTTCACAAGGTTGAGGATGAAGATGATATCCAAAGTATTGCTTCTACTGTTGGTGCTGGAACAGAGGTTAAAGAGAAAAAATCAGCTCAACAGGATGTCAAGAAAGAAGAAACTGCACAGGAAACTAGTTCTGCTGAGATCGACAAGTCAGAACTTCCCCCTCATATTGTTCTTGGAATGCCAGCACTATCCCCAACAATGGTAAGAAAGTTTGAAAAAAGATTTGTCACTCCTCAGGCTCCACCATGCTTATTTTTCTTCCTTTTTCTCCTTTCTGGGAGAAGCTTAAATGTTTTCAATTTTTCCTTCTGCAGAATCAGGGTAACATCGCTAAGTGGAGAAAGAATGAAGGAGACAAGGTTTGTTTTGTTGTTATAAGTAAAATAATTTCTTTATCGGATTGAGTGAATACTGATTAATCAGCTCAGGTTGCCTTGTTTTGTCATATGCTTTGATTGACAGATAGAAGTGGGAGATGTGATATGCGAGATAGAGACAGACAAAGCTACCCTGGAATTTGAGTGTCTTGAAGAGGGGTAACATTCTTTCTTTTGTGATTTTTTATTTTTTACTTGTACAAGTATCAAGTTTTAAAGGAGATACCCTTCTAAGCCCGTTTATCGGGAGCTTGTGGTACACTGATGTAAATTTTACACCAAAAACAAAGTCTTCAGTTTTATGATGAGGCATTGGTCTGTGGATATATTTGATTGCTCAATATCTGAACCTAATTTTTTTTTTCACAGGAATCTCTATTGTATGCTTTCTGTACTTGGGTCCTACATTTTGGCATTCACCTTTCTAAATACCTTACATGCTAAAGGAAAGCATTTTAGTTGCATGAACCATGAAGTATAAATTTCTTGGTTGATAAATAAAAAGCTGTGTAGATGCTGAAGCACTACACTTAAACTTTGGGAGTTTGTGCTGTTAGATTTACTTTACTTTCCAAGCAACAAGGAATTCTAACAACAAATTTTTAATTGATTATGAATGTCTAGGCCATGGATGACCCTTCTGCGTATATTTGATGCAGGTACTTGGCCAAGATACTAGCACCTGAAGGTTCAAAAGATGTAGCTGTGGGACAACCCATTGCTGTAACAGTAAGTAATAATTATGCTTACCTTGGATTACACTTGATTGGTATTAGCTATTCAGATCATGTTGTAGAATCGTGGTAACCTTAAGGGTGTTCCTTGTTTTTGTGGACAACCTTTTTGTGTGTGTTCTTACAATTAATAAATGCAATTAGTCCCCTTATATGTGGAAAACTTTTTGCTGTTTGGCAAGGTTGAAGATCCAAATGATATTGAAATTGTGAAGAATTCTCTTAAGAGTGGTTCAGAGGTCAAAGGGGAAAAACCAACCCGTCATGCTTCTAAAGATGAATTTAAAGTGCAGAAAGGGAGCTTTACAAAGATCAGTCCATCAGCTAAGTTGCTTATATCAGAATATGGATTGGATACATCATCCTTAAAGGCATCAGGTCCTCATGGCACTCTACTAAAAGGGGATGTTTTGGCTGCAATTAAGTCAGGAAAGGTGTCTTCAAAAAGTGCAACTGCAGAGAAGATATCTCCATCACCTCAGCACCTAGAAACTTCTGCTGTGGCAGCGGCAGGGTCAAAATCACGCTTACAGCAGTCAGATTCTTTTGAAGATTTTCCCAATACTCAAATTCGCAAGGTAGATTTTGTTATAGAGAACCTTCACTTATTATCATTGGACGATTACAAATTATTACTTTTGTTTTAAAAGGAAAGGAATAAAAAATTAAGATAAAACTGCATGTGACAAATTACACGAATCTTCAATGCCTCAATTAGTACTAATACTATTTTATGCCGAACTTAAGGACAGGGAATATCCTTGTTTTTCCTTATTTTTTACATTAATGTTGCATATGAATTGCATTCAAGAAAGGTTTTTAGCTGCTTGTGAAACTGGAAAGTTTTGGCTGTTCCTTTTCAGGCATGCCTTTTGGGCTTATAATTTACAGTAAAATGAGGACATTAATTTTCTAGGGAGACATTATCTTACTGTTTTGATGAAAATGGAGTTGGAGTTCAGTTATGAACTTTTTTCGCATATTATTTTTGGTTGTATCCATCACATAGTGATATTAGTGAGTCAACAATGTATTTTGATTTTATTGAGTTACATCCACAATATTACTATTTATTAAATGCTTATTGAGTTAAAACTGCAAACTTGATGTAACTAATAAGATTATAGGATTCGGTACGTCATACATAGCATCAGAAAGTACAGTACTGTTGTAGCAAATTAGTGATTCTTTTGCAGGTCATTGCAAAAAGGTTGCTGGAATCAAAGCAGAGTACACCTCATCTATATTTATCTTCAGGTTTAGGAACACTATTGCCTATTCTATATTTTCTTGGTGTTATTGAATCTTAGATCTAATAGCATATAATGGTGTCTATCAGATGTCATTCTGGATCCTCTTCTTTCATTCAGAAAGGATCTTAAAGGTATGGAATATTCCCTCGTCCCGTTTTATTGGCAACTTGTGATTTGGCGGACTGCTGATTCTTTTGTGTTTCCATTTACAGAGAAACATAATGTTAAAGTTTCTGTAAATGACATTGTCATTAAAGCTGTAGCAGTGGCTCTGAAAAATGTACGAGAAGCTAATGGTAAGATATATAAGTTCATACAGTGGTCCAAAAAGATTACTCACACATATATTTGGGAGTAAAAAGTTGTTGATCCGAAGCAAAGTCAATTTGGAAAATTAAATTATTTCCATACTTGTTACCCTTCTTTTACACATTTTTTGCTATATTCTACAGACCTTTGTTTTGCTATGCTATAACAGTTGTCAATGACGTGAGTATTTAAACCTATGAAAGTTAAATGCATTTCCACATTGTCTTTTGTCTGTTCTGCTTTTTTCCCACACTCTTTTTTCTGTTTATTAGTTAAAAAGTTTTACTCTTTATTCTATTAAGAAATATCAACCCTATTTAAAAACCAATGGCAAAGAGAAGGGGGACATTTAATAAATAAGTTTCATTTTAGGAAGTTATTTCATTAAGTTAGAATTGATATAGAATTGGGATTATTTTCCTAATTCAATTAGGATTTCCATTATGTTAGGATTATTTTTCCTCTCTTCTTCATGGCTTTTATTCTTTCTTTGGCTTTTCGCTTCTCTTCCCTAGCTACTATTTCTTCTTTATCTTAAAGATTTCTACCAAAATCCCTAATTTCCCACTAAATTCCGCGTCACAAAGCTTTAGCGATTAAATTTATCTTCATTTTGCATAAAGTGTCTGTACTTTCTATGTATGTCTCTGATACCAAAATTTGGTTATGTCAACATTTGGCAGCTTACTGGAATGTTGAAAAAGGAGAAATTGTTTTATGTGATGCTGTTGATATATCAATAGCAGTTGCTACTGAGAAGGTATACTGCATAGTTCATCTGTTTAAAGGTCTATGCAGAACACCAGGTTTATTATGTTTTATTGTTGTTACAGGGATTAATGACTCCTATTGTAAGGAATGCAGACCAGAAATCCATTTCTGCAATCTCTGTGGAGGTATATTTAAGTTTTATCTGTTCTCAGTTTGATGACCTTGTTGGGGTTCCTCTGTGAGGGAACCTTCAAGGTTTAGATTCTCATCATTGCTACTTTAAATCAAGAGATAAAGAAAAAACCTGCTGCAATGTGCTTGCTCTGGAGAAACATGCAATGTTTTATGTTAAACTTGATTAGCATGAAATCTGCTATAATTGATTGTTTTGTCAAGTTTCTCCTTTAATTATTTATTCTATCAATGATTTACATTTTCTGGTCTTAGTCTATCATTACACTTTTAAACGGGGTCACATGACTTTCAGGTCAAAGAACTAGCAGAAAAGGCAAGGGCAGGGAAGCTTGCACCACACGAGTTTCAAGGAGGCACTTTTAGGTATGTATGTATGCATGCATGTGTTTGTGTATGTCAGACGAGATTAGATGTGGTGGAGTTCTCTTTTTAACATCTTGCTGCAGTCAGTTTCTTTTAATCCTTTTTGTGGGACTTCTTTTTTATGTGATACAAAAGCCTTTTCATTTGGTGGTGTGCTGGAAAAAAAGTTGTGGGATTTGAAACTTAGTTTGTGACAAGATCTGGAGCTGATCAACTTCCTGAGTAAACAACCACTTAACCAGGAAACCAAGGAGAGTGATTGGTGTTGACAGACCAATGATTGAAAAGATTGTTGACTACTTTTCTTTTTTTTTTTTTGAAAGCAATATTTATAGGTTTCTGTTTATCTTCTGCAGCATTTCAAACCTGGGAATGTTTCCAGTGGACAACTTTTGTGCAATTATAAATCCACCACAGGTGCTCTCTCGCTCTTTCTCCTACACAAACAAACACAGCTTGATACATATAAAAACGCTTATGCATATGACATTAGCAAAATTAAGTAAAATAAAAACCCTGAACAAAGAGAACATGAATTGGCTTCATCGGTTCCACACCCTCAAGTGTAAGAAAATGTACCTGAGACTTCTTATCTCTTCTAACTGAACAAAGAATGATGGGTTAGGCCACATAAGTAGTTGGATTTCTAAAATTGCTTATATTCGCATTAATGCAACAATGAAGATAATGAATACTAGGTTTTGTGGTTATGCATTATTCATGTGGGAAGTGTAAAAAATTATTGTCTTCTGGAATTCCCTGTTGTCAGGAATTTTATTAGTACTATTATTATATATATGCATCCAGCAATTTTTGTTTCACTATTTTACTATTTCTCGAATAGAATCAGTTTTAGCGAATTTGGTGTTGCCCATGCTGTCTTGTTATCATTATCTTTTGAATGAATTATCTTATATGTCTTTCAGGCTGGTATCCTTGCTGTTGGTAGGGGAAACAAAGTTGTTGAACCTGTCATTGGAAGTGATGGTGAGATGCTTGTTGTTTGTAGTAGCATGCCTCCAAAATTTTTAAGCTATTAAATGAGTTGTTCATATGGAATTGACCTTTTCCAATGCAGGAAATGAGAGGCCTGCAGTTGTCACAAAGATGAACTTAACACTATCAGCTGATCATCGTGTTTTTGAGGGAAAAGTTGGAGGTGTGTTAATGAAGCTATTTTTCCTATATCCCAAAAATTCAAATGGGAAATAGTTTAAAATTATTGGATTTTATTTCATTTTTATGTCCATGGTATTTAAATTAATTACTAATGCCCATAAATGCTTTTCAGATAATTTATTACCACCCATTCAAAGGAGTAGACAACAGTATGATTTTGCTCCATGAGATATCATGACATAGATTTACCATTAGGATGCCTAGTTAAGCCTAGTCTGTGTTTTCTGTTTATTCATTTTTATTAAGAAAAGCTCTGGTTTTGTTTGTGAGTATACTGAAGAATGACCGACCCATGAGTCTCCAATTTAGTAAATTGCAGTCTCTGAAAGTTCCATAAGGGTTGTCATCTTCTTTTTAATTCAAAGGTGGTCATTGTTTCTTTTAATTAAAAGGTGCTTAGAGGTTTAGTAAGGAATTTTATTTCCATTTTATTTGTTTCTTATTATGTTGACGCTTCTCTCATGGACCTGATGCACTTCATAAGTAGTTCAGCTGCTGCATTGGGGCATGTAATAATAAAAAGTTTGCTTCTTATATCTTAGTGAGATTTGCTCCTGATATTAAAGGCTATATTATATTTCAGGTGCATTTCTTTCGGCATTGCGTTCTAACTTCAGTGATATACGAAGACTCATGCTGTAATGATACGAGGAAAACCTTTAAATTGATTGTTGGGAGATCAAGAAATCACCATGCTGGTGGATGCCATCATAAAGCTAGTTAGGAAATTTGAAAGATCCTGGCAAATCTTTTTCAGGATATCGATTGCTGCAACAAGAAGTTGTGCCATCTTGGTAAACCAAATTTTTGTCAATTCTTTGGACACTTTTTTGAAGAGAGAACCACATATCTACGTACTGGTTGGTGTAATTTATCTCCTGATCTTAGGTTTCAAATGTTTCGAGGTTTTGATGCCTTTGCTTTCTAGGTTAGTCAGCGGATTATGTTCCTTTTGATAGAAATAATGTATAACAAATGACAAAATGCCCAGAAGTGAATCAATAAATTGCATCTTTGCTCGTAGCAAAGCTTTGGTCCATTTAACTGATGCGACTACGGTCTAATACACAGTTCTTCCTGTATATGATTTATCATTCACAGACAAGTTCAACAAACATTTTGAAGTACTGGCAGAAAAGAGTTATAAACTAATGAAGAAACTCCAGATAAAACAATTGCATTTAACTATCTGAAACAGTTGCTAGAGTGATAGAGGTCAAAATGTGTCACTCTAATCGCCCCTGTTTCTTTGTCCAAACTAGTTTTGCTTTCACTAAAAGGTGTCAATACTAGTTAGTAATACGTATCTTGTTTTCTACTAAGGCTTAATTAAGACAAGAATTGGCATGTTCAGAAAAAATTTGTCATTTGTGCATTATACTACAACATTGTCGGTTTCTGCTTCTATCGACTTAACATCATTCTCTTTCTCGGAGCAAGAAGCTGAAGAAAAAGCTGGCTTGTGTTAAATAACGTTTCTGACTGATTGCTAAAAGGTCCAAAATACCCATTTGAAGTAAATCAAATTTGCAACACTGTTCTAAAAAAGATAACCAAGAGTTTCGAAGACACCAACCTCCTCCACCGAATCACTGAGTGGATCTTTTCTTGGTTTCGGTTCATTTATAGACACCAACAAATTTCTGCTCAACGGAAGGGTGAATTCATAATCCCCCCAATGTGTCACAAGTTTCAACCTCGACCTCTCCGAGTGAGTATGCAAGGAAACAATGCTGATATCATCAATCTTAAATTAACTGTAAAAAGAACTTCATGAGTAAAAATATAAGGTATACACAAAATTGCTATAAAGAGAACACCTGCACTCTTAAAAAGCTTATGTTTAACCTTTTTAACGATTTGTACATAGAGAGCAATGTCAACTAGTCATTGCTTTATTCTTCATAACTTCCTCAAAACTAAAGAGGGCTAACAAATAGTTCTTAAATATTTGTTAGGAACCATTAAGTATTAACTCTCTTTATTCTAAAAAACTTATTACTTATTAGGAAAAGATCATAGTTTCACCTCGCAATATTCTCATTTTGCTAACTTAAGCGTTGGAGGGTTAATATTGACGGAACAACCGATGCCCCCTGATCTTTTTTTTTTTATAGTGATTGGAGAAAAATTACTCTTGTCATATTTGAGTTGGTTGACAGCAAGTAAAGAGTGGACTGACACAAAAATTAAGTGAGGAATGAAAGTATTAGGTGACATTTAATAGACAAAAAATATTTATCACCATCTCAACAATCAGGTCAATCAACAAAAATTACTTTTTTGCGGAGTAGGGGAATAACCTTGGAATTAGGACCATTTTTTCAATCATTACATGTACCAAAGTCAAATTAAAAAAACCTTCAGAACCTTTCTTTAACCGAAACCGAAATTTTGTTCTCCGTCAAAACCGAAATGAGGCCTAACCCATCCCTTCTAACTCCTCATTTTGGTCATTTCATCCAATATAATCTCTGTGTCAATGTATTAATTGGTGATGATTTTTGGCATCAACAGCTTGAGATTTTAATGGATAATATTAGTAAATTTATGGCGGTAACATGACCCAAACGGCTGGATAAAATTTAAAAACAAATCAAAACAAAACATATCGAGGATTTATCATTATCGAATCGAATATAACCAAAACCCTTAACCGGGAGTCGACGATTTACGGTCAAGCAGCCCTTTGGCACTTACAGATCATAATTTTCTTTCGTTGTATTTGATGCAAGTAAAAATTGGTAATGAGTTGTAATAAAAGCCTGTATTTAAAATCTCACCATTTATTAGCGACTGAAGGTAAACACTGAGCATATGACCGCTAACTTGAGGAAAATAAAAAAAAAAACGAGTTCACTGTCAAATATTGCTTCCTAATCTACTTGCAATTGGCTCTGGAGCAGCCTCTTTAGTTGCAAGTGGCTCATACCATTGAGGACCAAAGCCAGCAGCTTTTCTTGCGGCATCATTAAATGGTGGCTTCAGTGGTCCTCTAAAGTGTGTCCTTACTATGGCATGAAACTTCTGAATTACCTCCTCGTTCTCCTCTATTGTAAATCTATTTTCTCCTGCTTCACTTTCTAGAGGTGCCAAGCCATCTTGATTCTTAGACCTCAAGCAAAGATACCTAAACCACCTCACTCCAGCTGCACAATGAGTAATTTCTTCAGGGTAAACCTCTTTCTCCAGTAAATCTGCTGTCTCATTATCACTTCCCTTGCGGAATCGAGCTATGGTCGTAGGCACCACATCAAGTCCCCTGGCCTGCAGCATAATAACAACAGATTGATGAAATCAACATAATTTAGTGCTATAGAATAATCTAAGGACCTTTAGTGAAGAATTTGTTTTAATAGCAATAGAAAAATTCATCATTCCAAGAAATTAACATAAAAAGAAAAGGTTGAATTTGTTGTATATGACCTTCACAACAAATTGTTAATTTCCACGGACATTACAATAAAATCTACTTGGACTAAGAGATCCTTCTCCCCTTTCGTACTTGAAAAGCACTTCGAGTACTTGAACCAAGTATATCTCTCACAAGGATGCAGATAATACCATTGACTCACAAGGCTTGCAGTAAATCATCTTTTGGGAAATCATGAAATGTAATAACTTGTTATGATATCCTCCAAGGAGCCACTTTTTCATTCCGAAATCACGGACATCATATTCAAATGATACAAGTACAGTTGAGAATAATATCAACATCACATGATTTTAATATTCTTAAGCAAACCGAAAAACAAATGTAAGAGAATAAGCACCTCATGGACACAATGTTCTATTGCCAGACGTGCAAGCAGGTCCTTCGATGTTGCAATGGCCGAGTCCCAGAGGCCATCATGAGCTGGTAGTTCTCCGTAAGAAGAACCTAGTTTCTTTAGCCTGGCCGCAAGGAGAGTAAAATGTCGGCCTTCGTCTCGAGCCACCTTCACAAAATCTGTGAAGAATTCTCTCGGCATCGCCTCTTGCTTCCCAAAGCGAGCAATTATATCCTACATGGGAAAAAAATATAAATACACATAAAACACTTACAGAACTCAGAATGCTGAAAAGAAGAACATAGTAATAAAATACAACAACAATTGTACTGAAGGAGTACCCAGGACAAGTCAATTGCCCAACTCTCAGTGTGCACCAGACTATGCACAATGGCCTGCCTACTTTGCAAACTCCCCGCTTTCCCGAGCTTCGGCATTAAACTTGGGGACACCAACTTAACCTGCAACAAGGCCAACACCATTTGTTTTTCATTCACGCATTTCATCAAACACTTAACATAAACCATCAATTGGAGTGTAAGAATCCGAGCGTATACGTTGGTGAGCCTGGCGGGGCGATCAGGTACGGGAAGGTCGACAGACAGGTTGTAAGGCTGAGTGATAGTTCCGTCAAGCCATTTGGAGGCTACTGACTCGCCGAGTCTGGCCTTCTCGAATGGGTCCGCTGTGTTTAAGACTCTCAGCGCCGCTTCCGCCAGAGTCTCGCTTTCGCTTTGTGGGCTCATTTTTTCCCTTGTCTCTCGCCCTCCCTCCACTAGTGTCTCTAAACCTTTTTACTTCATCGTGCAAACTCACACAGATTCATATAGTTTTCGTTACTCTACACGTGGAACTTGACAAAGATTTAAATAATAAACTGTAAAATTGAAGGTACCGTATTACGGTATTGTATCACTAACCGTTGGATATGTGAGATTAGATCTAATCTAACTAAATAGCTCAATAAGCAATAATTTTACCAAACCGGTAAGACAGACATTCCAAAATTTTCGACGGGGCCAGCCTAGTTACTTAAACTTAGTCGGCCCATGTTCGGCCCAAACTCAACTGCAGAGCAGAGCTGCTGTTCTTACTTCTCATATCTAATCGTCTCCGTCGTCGGAGAAGCCGTGTCGGGGTAGCACAAGAATGAGTGGATTCTCAATCCCAAGAAGCGAGTCGACTCACTATCGACTCTACGAGTTCGCCAAAACAGCCCTCATCAAGATCTTCTCCCACCCTTATGTCACGGTTCACACTCACTCTCTCGTGCTCTTTCTCTCTCCTTCATTCAGAACCTTTTTATATTAATTGGTTTTTGGTCCTGTGAAGGTTTGTGACTTTTACTGTGGAGGAGGAGCAGACATTGACAAATGGGAAAATGCTCAAATTGCTCATTACATTGGCGTTGGTATTTTCCTTATTCGTTCTTCTGCGCTCTCCTTTATTTAATTAGTAATATCATTGACCTTCTTTGCACTTCTGATTAGTGTCATGTTGATGTTCCGTATTTGCGTTTACATTTGATGTAATTCTCTTAATATTTAGTTTAGTCAGTTTGGAATGTAATTTTATGACCAAAATTTTAACAGGATTAATTTGTAGAGAAGATGTTTGATTAAATTTTTAACCGAGTCTACATGATGTTAACTGAAACTGGGGAGGTCGATAGGATTACCCTTTTCTTACTATTATGTTTATATTTCAATGTTTTTAAGCTTCTTTTGCTCTGGGTGGCGTAGATGTATCGACTTCAGGGATAAGTGAAGTAAGAGAAGCATGGGAGAGTCAAAGGAAAAACTACAACGCTGAGTTCTTGGAGGCCGACCCTTGTGCTGTAAGCTGCTTTTCTAACAGACACTCAAACACTTTCTTTATGTGTACATATATCTCTTTTATGTACTTCTTATATATGTGTAAAATGTTGGCTAATTGTTTGTTATCGTAAAACAGCAATTTCAATAACTTGACAAATAAGTTTGCCTGTCGTTTTTTGCCTATTTACCTGAATAGGATATCTAAATATGTAAACGCTTGAGAATTTTATATGCAATATACGTATTATAAACTTGTATTTGAGAGTTTTTCATTTTGACAGGAAAATTTAGAAACCCAGATGCAAGAGAAGGCTAATCAGGCTGATTTAGTTTGCTGCTTACAGCATTTGCAGGTTACAATTATTTTTTCTACAAGCCTTAAGATGGTTTTGTGATCCCATTAGGAATCATGAATCTAAAATGCTTCTTCTGTTCTACTTGCAGATGTGTTTTGAGACCGAGGAAAGAGCAAGGAGACTTCTATACAATGTGTCGTCTTTGCTTAAACCAGGGGGTTATTTTCTTGGTATTACTCCTGACTCGTCTACCATATGGTATGAAAAATGATTATTGAAGATTTTGAAATGTCTTTCTTTTTCTGTGTTTATATAATTTGTGTGTGGCTTGACTCTGCTATCTTTGAATTCAAGTTTTTCTTTATTGATCTTTGGTCGTTGTAAATGATATCGTGTGAAATTTTGTCTTCATAACTACTGATTTAATATTTATCCATACAGGGCAAAATATCAGAAGAACGTTGAAGCATACCACAACAAAGGTGGCAGCATGAAGCCCAACATAGTTCCAAATTGCATTCGATCAGAGAGCTATATGATCACCTTTGAAGTTGAGGAAGAGAAGTATGTATAAAATCTAGACATTATTTATTTATTTTTTGGTAATCTCTTCTTGGATAATTCGCTGAGACCTGCTTATTTCCTTACTGAGTCCAGGTTTCCGTTGTTTGGAAAGAAATACCAACTGAAGTTTCCTAATGACATCTCTGCAGAAACCCATTGCTTGGTTCATTTTCCAAGTTTAATCAGGTTAATTTCTACTCCTGTTTTCCTGAGCTGATCATATAAGTTGCCTCCAGATTTTGTGCCAAGCCGATGCCTGAAAGTCCTAGTTTGCATGTTACCTCCAATACACTTGGAATGCGTGCAATAACTTCATTTAAAGAACTGTTTACGGTTTGCTTTACTCCTTTACTTTTACCCCTGAGAGGGAAAAAATAAATAATAAATAATGGCTCGTACATATAATTATTTTTTCTATATCAAAATCATTTATGTCTAGCATATGCAACTCAGGTTGGCCAGGGAAGCTGGTCTTGAGTACGTGGAGATTCAGAACCTGACCGAATTTTATGATGATAACAGGTATTTGAATTTATGGTTTATTTTTTAAAAATGTATTGCACCAAAGTCACTTTTAGTTTTTGGAGACTCCAATAGCTCTAGAATCTCAACCTATTTCACTTTAGCATTTCTGAACGAGCATGACTTGCCCCCCTTTTTTTTCCAATTTGTTGCACAAAGAGCACTATTTGCAGGCATGCTAATGAGTTCTGGTCCAAATCTCATTGACCCAAGAGGGAGGCTTCTTCCACGATCTTATGATATATTAGGTGTAGTATTCATCATCTTTCTGCCATATTGTTACATAAATTTGGCAACTTTGAAGTTAAATTTGTTGCATTTTCCCTTTACAGGTCTGTATACGACATTTATATTTCAAAAGCCCGACCCAGATGTTGCTCCACCACTTGCAACTCCATTATTGCCGGAGGACGAGGCAAGTACCTTTTGTTTTTGCAAAGGCCATAATGGGATTAATTTCACGTTGCATATCAAAATTCTACCACCGTTATTGTATCTGATGGTTTTCTCAATGCTTTAATGTAGCTGAATGCATTCTCCTGTACCTTCTATAATTACTCGCTTTTCTTTCTATGGTCCAGAAAGAGTGGCAGGATCTTGGCTGGAGAGATGACGACCAGAATGGTCATGCAGCTCATGCCGATCAACCCCATGGATTAGGCATGATAAGTGAACAGAAAGGGATTTTGGGTCCTGGCCCTGCAGATCTACGTTTTGCCGAGGCACTTTGACCTATAGTGCTATGTATGTAAATAGTCTAACGTGTGTAAACTAATTCTGTTTATGTAACTTTGAACCTCTTGGAGACGGGATTGTATTTGGTAAATTTTCTTCATTTAAAATTTTCATTTCTAAACTTTCTTGAATGATTATTTCATATTCATGGTAACCTTAAACCAAGGTGGAGACGTGATTGTATTTGTTTTATTTTCTAAAAAACTCTCTTTGTTGAATTTTTTTCAAATAATTATACGAAAGAACAAAATTAAGAGGTCGTCTTGATTTTTCATAGATTTAGTATTTTTATTATTATTTAAACATATTTAATTCTAAAGAATTAAAATATCCTTTCATATAAGATGATTTGTCGGTATTTATCGATCTATCATTGTCACGAGTAATGAGTCAGCCGTCATTAACTTATAAGTTGGTTAGGTAATTGAAAAAAAAAAAAAAATTGGACTAAATTTTAATATATTATTAAATTTGACTATTCAAAATTAGTCTATTTCTTTTAAATTGTAGAAGTTCTAGTTTTGCATAAAGCAGCCCATTCTTTTTTTTCTTAAAAAAAAAAAAAATGGAAGAATCACGCCCAGTGGGACTCGAACCCACAATCGCCTGATTAGAAGTCAGGCGCCTTATCCATTAGGCCATGGGCGCCTGCGTTGGTACGCTTGTCTAAGATTATATGAAATTCTTATCTCACACGTGGAAGACACCATTGCTCGGGTCAAAAATATTTAGATGTAAAATGAAAAATGTGCTAGAAAAAAGTTATGGCAAGTTCAGATCTATTAATTGCATAAGAATTTGTCAGAAAATAAATAGACAGCACAACGAGGTTACTTATTTTTCGGAAAATTTCTCTAAGCCCCCAACTAAATCTCAAGAAATACTGTATCCCTAATTTTTATTAAACTAATATTTATCCCTTAAAAATTAATACTGTTTCTCTAAAATTAACATTTACCCCCAAAAAATCTAGGAAGTAAGTGTTAATTTTTTA